>PVJI01003783.1:0-118246 GCA_004026765.1 Micronycteris hirsuta | reverse complement strand
TCTCTCTCCCACTCCCCATCCCCTGACCCAGCTTTCTTTGAGTTTTTGTCTCTGTATTCTCTCTGCATTTCTCTTTGTCCCTATCTCATTCATTCTTTGTCTTATGCTGTTTCTTTTCCTCTAATTTTACCTGCCTGCCACTTTCTCTGCCTGTCAATTGTATTCTTAGTGTCTACTTCCCTTTCTCATCTGCACTTATCTGTATTTTTCTTTCTTTCCGAAATTGACAGTTCTTACCGCTCCAGAAAGGACTTTAAAATGTCCACTAGGTCGTGGCTGGGTGGCTCAGTTGTTTGGAGAGTCCCATACCGCCCCCCCCACAAAGGTGGTGAGTTTGGTTCCCAGTTAGGGCACATACCTAGGTTGTGGGTTCAGTCCTTGGCCAGAGCAACTGATAAATGTTTCTCTGTCACCTCGATGTTTCTCTCTCTTCTCTCTCTCTCTCTGTCATCAATAAACATATACTCATGTGAGGAATTAAAAAAAAAAAGAATGTTATAAAATGTTCACTAATACTGTTATGCCATATGTTCCTTAGTCAATAGACAAACAGCTTACAAAGATAGAGGAGAGACCTTGAAAGGAGGGGAATTTAGAGAGAAAAAAGAAGCATTGATGAGACACTTGAGGCACAGCACTGTGGACAGGGGTTATTCCAGCCAAAAAATGCACACACACAGAGTCACAAGCCACCCTCAAGCAGACACTGAGCTTCTCCATCACGGTTACAGTTGGGTTTGATTGAAGTTTTATTTTCTTAGTTTAATGTATCTTAACTGAATAGCCACTCCCCAGGGTTCTGAGCAGTTTGCACACAACCGACACACAGTCTCAGTGTCACAGCCTACTAGGTTACAACCAGGCAATGAATGAACTGACCTTGCCTTAGAGTTTCTTTGTGAGCCCCACTCCACAGAGAGTGCAACCCCTATTTTTTTCGTGGTGGTCACCCAGCTCCCACCCCTCATCTCTGATGCCAAACTCTGTGAGGGCCCTTCTTCACACTAATCTGCAATTTCCAATTCAATAGAAGATATTGCTGGGGTTTTGAAAAATAGGATGTGGCATTAAAAGGAAATACCTACCCAACAGACTTTGTAGCCAGATTTATTTCCATATGCCTTTAAAAAATTGCTTCACATAGCATCCTGAGGACCGTTGTTCTAATCTTCTAAAGAGTTAGTCCTCATTTAGCTGCGGCTTCATTGTCAAAGATCAGTGTGTTACATTGGCTTCTATAGTCACTAGCATGTCCTTTAACTTCGACGATGTAAATGGCAAAAAGAGTGGAAGGCCATAGGACTTTTTGTTATTGTTGTTGCTTTCCAGTTTTAGCACTAACCTGTGTTATAATGGTGAACACATCATCGACCTCTGTGAGTCCCACTTTCCATGTCAGTAAAATAAAAAATAACGTGTCTAGCCCAGCGCCTGGCACTTGGTAAGTACTGATTAAATGTGTTCACTCATAGAAGAAAGTGATGCTCAGTTTGGCCTGCCCATTAGAATCTCCTGGGAAGCTTTCAAAAATCCTCAAGCCTGG
This sequence comes from Micronycteris hirsuta, assembly GCA_004026765.1. NCBI lineage: Eukaryota > Metazoa > Chordata > Mammalia > Chiroptera > Phyllostomidae > Micronycteris > Micronycteris hirsuta. Next base: position 116,703 of record PVJI01003783.1, on the reverse strand, counting down.
GCTATAGATCAGAACAATCGTGTGAGAATTTTGGGGTCTGAGACCCGGCGGCAATATTTTTTAAAAATCCCATTACACATTCCACACCAGGTAATTCCAATGTACAGTCAGGACTGATAACCGTTGATTCAAAAACAGGCTCGCATTAGCCATGTGCTCGTTCTGTCCTTGATAAAGGGTCAAAGGCTCCTTTTTCAAGGTGTGCTCGAGGACCTAGCGTTTAAACCTGGAGCACAATTCTCACAAATTGCTTCCTCCAATGTCCAAAGATCGCCTATTCCTATAAGCTCATCTAAAATGAAAAATGACCCATAAAACGTTCTTTATTTGGCCAAGAGAAAGTACACGGTAAGCATTCAGTTCAGCAACGCGCATTGACTATTTTCCGGGTGCTGAGAGCTGTGCTAAAGCAAAAACCTTCACCTGACTTCAGAAAATAATTTCTGACTTCAAAAGACACACCACAAGTAAATATTAATGCATTCTAAAAAAATGAAATGAAATAAAAACTTCCTTTAGAAGTTGGTGCCTTTAAGTACACACTCTGCAAAGTTAATTTTCTGCGGAATATCAGCTCTTCTTCTGCCCAATTTGGGGGCCTAAGAGAACAGCCGTCGGGAACAGGCAGTTTACAATGATGTGTGGAGGTTTACTGAAGAATTCTTTGCTAAGAAAATAATTTCAATGGTCAATATTATAAAAATATAATGGGCTGACAAAACAAACAAGCTTTGTACTTAGACACAGTTTTGTTTTTGTTTTTGTTTTCCATTGTTTTTAGAGAGGAAGGGAAAGAGAATCATCGATGTGAGGGAGAAAGCGTTGACTGTTTGCCCCCCAGACCCTGGCCAGGCGAGGCTAGGGGAGGGGGTGAGGCTGGGGGTGGGAGGGTCACATGCACATGCCCATGCGCCTCTTTGGGGCAATCTAACTGGCAACCTAGGTGTGTGCCCTGGCTGGAAATCAAGCCCACAACCTTTCGTTTACTGGACGACACTCCAACCCACTGAGCCACAACGCCAGGGAGAGACATAGTGTTTTTAATCTAAGAAAATTATGTGTGTACATCCATGAATTTCTTCCTCATTTTGAAGATACTTTTGGCACACTCTGAAACTGATAGGTGTTTCTGTTTTCCTTTGTTCTTCAAAAGACACATAACCTTGGAAAGGAGATACGGATGAAAGGGGGTCCAATTCAAGAGAGGCCACCGCAGGCTTCTCTCCAACCCTGGTCCGTTGAGCCACGTCTTGTTGCTCCGTCCTGTTCTTTCCCCTCACACTCTGGATCCACACCCTCGCAGTCTGTGCTCAAGAGAACATTACCCCAAAGCTCGTTTTCTGACGGCCTATTCAACCAATACTACTCTCAAAAGACTCGAAACTGGGGTCCAGGGTTAATAGCCTGTCTAGTGGAAAAAGATTTGGAGCCAAGAGGCCGGGATTCAGACCTCGTTTTATTCCTTCCCCAAGACCCAGCAAGCATGGAACATCTTTGAGCTCATTTATAAAATGAGAGGTACTAATATTATTACCTCACAGAATGACTGTAAAGATTTAGTCAACTATGTAGGTTCGCATCATGCTGTACAAATGTCCAATGTTATTTTGTAACACTCTGAACCTGTTTTATTTTTTATTCTTTTATTTTTTAAGATTTTATTTATTTGTTTTGAGAGAGAAGGGAAGGAAATGAACGAAACATTGATTCATTGCCTCCCACATGCCCCTAACTGGGGACCCGGCCCACAACCCAGGTATGTGCCCAAACTGGGAATCGAACCCATGACTTTCGGCTCATAGGCCAGCACTCAGTCCACTGAGCCACATCAGCCAGGGCTACTTTTTATTCTTTTAAAGTTTGGAAGCATCTCACCTCTAATATGAAAAATGTGTAAATGATGACTTAAATGAACCAACCAAACTGTTTCCACAAACTGTAGCTTGAACACCTCCCAACCCACGCCTTAGAGCAACCCTGCCCTTTCCAACAGGTCACCCCGAATACTTGCAGAAGAAAGATTTTAAAATACTTTACTTTGTTCTTTTTTGTTTCCCCAGGTGATTTATTACAGAGATCTGGTGGGGCCCACAGTGAAGCCTGCTGGCTCTGCAGGGGGTGACGTGGGCAGAATGGATCTTGTTTGCAAACCAAACTGAAGGAAGAGCCGAGAGTCGGCGTTTGGCTGTAAGAGAGACCTCCCTGTGCAGCCCTCCCTGCCCACACACGGCGGAATATGGTTCAGGGCTTGAGAGTCCTCACAGCTGCCTGCACTGACCTGAGTCTTCAGCATCGGCTAATGGGAAAGCCGGCCTCCCACACACCAGCTGGGTCCCAGATCAGTGCTTTCCCAGTGAGCAGTGAAAAGCCAAGGCGAGCACAAAAACAGGAAGAAATGGCTTTCCAAGTACTCTTTCATCAAGAAGAACAGAAACTGCAAACAATATTTTCATCGTTAGTTATCACGCGATGTTCACGATGTTCTAGAGAGATAAAGGTGAAGCTCTCTCAGCCCACCCACCCCACCCACCTTGATGCACCCACGGCCACCTCATCTGTAAAATTGGACTTGTATAAATCCCCCAGGGAGTGTCCAGATTTCAGAGTGTATCTACCTCTAAAATATGGAGGAAGCAACCTTCTTTATTCTTGTCTTCTATGAAGGAGTTAAGGGAAGACAGTAATATTTACTGAGCACCTGGCAAATGCCAAGGCATTTTCAAGGACAGTATTTAATCTTTGTTATGATACTTTGAGATAGCTATTTTTTTAATTTATTTATTTTTAGAGAGAGGGGAAGGGAGGGAGACAGAGGGAGAGAAACAGCAACGTATGGTTGCTCCTCACATGGCCCTCACGGGGGGACCTGGCTCGCAACCCAGGCATGTGCCCTGACTGGGAATCGAACCGGGACCCCCTGGTTCCCAGCCCGTGCTCAATCCACTGAGCTACACCAGCCAGGGCTGAGATAGCTATTCTTATGGCTATTGATGTAGAGACTTAATCATTTCAGAATGATTAACAAATTTATTCAAGATCACATAGCAAATAATGGGTAAAGAGGGCACTCTAATCTCATTGTACCTTATTTTTCCCATGAATACATCTTCTAGAACGTGAAGGGGGAGAAGTATGGCATAAACTAGCAATATGGTTCTTCGGTTGGTGAAATAGGAAAAATATTGAGCTTATTTAAAAATCAATCAATCCATCCTGGTGGTTTCTTCCTAAAAGGCAATTTTGACTAGTAAAATCCCTAAAAAATGAAGCCCTGCTGGTATTTGAAAGTGACTGCATTTTTTCAGTAGGTGTCAATGGGTCAAATTCTGACATTCCACTGAAGCCCCCCCTGGGAAGGCTAGAGAATGTTACCATTTCTGAAACCACGAGACCTGTCAAGGGGGATAAAACAGCCTTTCATTAGAAAGTGAACACACAATCATTCTTGGCTCGCGAGCATGTCAGTTGTGACGTGTGTGTTCAGCAGTTTACTGCCAGTAACTGAAGTTAGCAAGTGGTTCCTCAAATATGATAGCATGCTTATTCTAATATACTTTCTACATTTTTTGTATTTTTGAAAATGTACATTGACAAAATGTTTCTTTTTAATTTTTGCCATTTTTATCAGAGCATCATTGTAGACGGTGAAATGAGAGGCGTTAAGCACACGGTTCGATGCGATTCAGCAGTGGCATGCATCTGTGGGACCCGTGCGCACCGTGGTGCAGAGCACCGCCCAACCCCGCCGTGCTTCCGGAGCCCCGTCCCGGCCAGTCCCTCCTGCTCCCCCTCCGCAGGCAACCACACTGCCCTGAGCTCTCTGCCATGGGTTGGTTTTGCCGATTTCAGAACTGTATGTAAAAGGAATCATCCAGTATGTATCTGGCTTCTTTTACTCAGCTGAATGATATTCAGGCCCATGCACGTGTTGTGTGTGTCTAAAGTTGTTTTTTTTCTGAGTAGCATTCCTTTTTTTTTTTAAATTTTTTTTAAAGATTTTATTTATTTCTTTTCAGAGAGAGGAGAAGGGAGGGAGAAAGAGCAATGTATGGTTGCCTCTCACATGGCCCCCACTGGGGACCTGGCCCGCAACCCAGGCATGTGCCCCGACTGGGAATCGAACCAGGACCCTCTGGTTCCCAGCCCGCGCTCAATCCACTGAGCTACACCAGCCGGGCCTGAGTAGCATTCCGTTGTGGTGAAGTAGCCATCTTGTTTATTCATGCTCCGGCTGATGGACATTCGAGTTGTGTCTAATTTGTTGCTATTCTAGTTGTTGAGGCCAAAGCTGGGAAAAGAGAAAAGAACAAGACAAAATTTTTTGAAACCTGATTTTCTTTTTTGGAGTATTCAGTGTAATGAATAAAGCTGCTATGAACATTCATTCACAAGTCTTTTCTACGTCCAGTGTTTTCATTTCTCCTGGGTAAATACCTAAAAGGATATTTGCTGGGTCATAGGGTGGGTGCATGTTCAACTTTATAAGAAACTGCCAGACCAGTTTGCAAAGTGGTTGTAGTGTCCCATTCCTGCTAGTGATACATGAGCGTTCTTGTCCACGTCCTCACCAGTGCCCAGCGCGGTCAGCTGTGGTACCACATTGTGGCTTTCGTTCGCATCTCCTGCATGTCCAAGGATGCTGAATACACTTTCTGCGCTTATTGGCATACACTCCTTTGTAAAGTGCCTGCTCTGATCTTTTGCCCACTTTGTTTTTCTAACTTGAAAATCATGTAATCTCAATAACCAGAGATAACCATCATTAATATTTTGGGCTTTTTCTAGGCAGTTACTTGTTTACCCAAATATGCTCTTTACAAAAATGAGTTGACATGATATAAACTGTTGTGTAATCTTTTCTTTTTCACTTAGCAATTGGTCATGAACATCTTTCCTTATCAATAAATACCCTTCTGTACCATTTTTTTTTTTAACATAAACGGCCATTGCAGCTTTAGTCACAATAGCCCAAACAGGATACTACCCAAGTGCCTTTCGCATGGCGGGTGGGCAAACAAAATGTGGTGTCTATCTGTACAACGGAACACTACCCAGCAATAAAAGGAACAAACTACAGGCAAATGTGACATACATCTGAAACCATTATGCTGAGTGAAGAAGAAAGCCAGACCCAAAAGTGTAAATGCAAACTATAGTGAGAAAGCAAATATAGTGACCGAAAATCACTCGGGGCTGAGGGATGTCCTGCCAAGAGGCAAGAGGGAACTGTTTAGGGTGGTGAAAATGCCCTATAAATTGATTGTGGTTACAGTTTCCCTCGTATACGCTTGTGTCGGAACCCATCAAATCGTACATTTTAAATGGGTGCATAGTGCTGCCAACTTATAGCTCAGTACAATTGAGTGCGACAAAAAGTGTCGGGGAGATGCAGTAGAGGGTGCAGGCTGGGCACCGAAGGAAGTGGAGAAACACGGCCAACAACTGAAGGACAGAGAAGAATCAGTGGTGAGTAGCCGGGAGGGATAGCAAGTTAAAATAAGAACACAGAGTTTCGAGCTCAGAAAAAAAAAAAAGGTTTTTACGTTAAATTAGGGCTCTTAGTTAAACCCCACCAATAGTTTAGACCAAAAGGGTGAGTCATCACCTCATAGCATACAAAAAAGATTGAACAACTGGAATCAGGGCCCCATGTAAAGCCAGGACACCAGCTCTGCGATGCCCCCTACTGGGCTAGGCGCCTCCTCCTAACCTCACACGGGTGGAGGGTCGGCCTTCCTACTTGGCCTTTTAGGAATGGGGTTACAGTTTTTTTCTGTGATGTTTGGCCGGCATAGAATAGGTACTGTCCTTATCAGCTTTCTGTCTTTCTAGGCTGCCCCATTGTGGTCCTTAGCTGGAGCCCACAGGCCTTTCAGAGCATATGCATGCCATTGGCTTTTCCAGGTTGCTGGCTTCTCCAGATCCAGCCTGGAATATGTGAGGCAGAAAGAAGACCCAGGGAGCTTACCACCTGATCCTCAGTTCCTAAGGTCTCTGGCCGGTCTGCCTTCTCTCCACCTTTCAGAGGAGTCTTCTTATCTTTGCTCTATTGAAAATGCCCAGAGTTAGCTGTACTTAGCAGGAGAAGTAAGGGGAAAATGTGTCTACTCCATCTTCCTGAAAACAGAAGTCTCCTTGACTACTTTAAAAAATCTGTTTGTTTTTCTTGTTATGATTGAGCCATAGGAGTTGTTTTTATATTCTGGATACTAGCACTTTGTCAAGCATGTGTGTTGTGACTGTTTTCTCCCATAGATGGCTTCCTTAGTCAATGTCTTAAGTCTTTTGATGAACAGAAGTTTTCAATTTCAATTAATGCCATTTTATTGATATGTTGCTTTTATGATTAGTGCTTTGTGGGTCCTGACAAAGAAATATTTGCCTACCTCTAAGTTGCAAAATACCCCTCCCCTTACTTTTTTCTAGAAGCTTTATGGTTTCTGCTTTTACATTAAAAGCTATGATCCATCTCAAATTAATTGTTGTGTTTGGCGTGAGGTATGAATTGCAATTGATTTTTTTAAAGATTTTATTTATTTATTATTAGAGAGAGGGGAAGGGAGGGAGAAGGAGAGGGATGGAAATATCAACGTGTGGTTGCCTCTCATGTGGCCCCCACTGGGGACCTGGCCTGCAACTCAGGCATGTGCCCTGACTGGGAATCGAACCGGGACCCTTTGGTTCCCAGCCCGTGCTCAATCCACTGAGCTACACCAGCCAGGGCTGCAATTGATTTTTTTTTTTTCTGCATAGATAACCAGTTGTTTCAGTGCTGTCTGATGGAAATACTTCCTTTTTCCATTGAGTTTCATTGGTACCTTGGTCAAAAATCAATATGTGGGGTCTAGTCTTATACTATGTCCTAATGCACTTATCTACTTGTCTGTGTTTACGCCAATACGGTACCGTCGAGCACCATAGCGTTATAGCAATCTTGAAATAGTATACATCCTCCAACTTGGATTTTTTTAGAATTGCTTCATCTCTTTGGAGCCTTTCAGATTTCTATAAAAACTTATAGTCCATTTGATAATTTCTACAAAAAGTCTTCTGATTAGATTTGTGTCAAGTCTTTACATCAATTCTTGGAGAATTGACATCTTAACAGGAAATAGTCTTTTCATTTGTTCATCTTCTTTGATTGTTTTAGCAATATTTTATAGTTTTCAGTGTATATATCATATATATTTTATTAAGTGCGTACTTAAGTATTTTGAGTTTTTATATTATTTTATTTTTTAGAAGATTTTATTTATTTATTTTTAGAGAGAGGGGAAGGGAAGGAGAAAGAAAGGAAGCAAAACATCAATGTGTGGCTGCCTCTCGCGCGCCTCCAACTGAGGACCTGGTCCGCGGCCCAGGCACGTGCCCTGACTGGGAATTGAACCAGCGACCTTTTGGTTCACAGGCCAGCGCTCAGTCCACTGAGCCATGCCAGCCAGGGTGAGTTTATAATATTATTTTAAATGGTACTATTTTCAGTTTAATTTTTCATGTTTATTTGCTAATATGTAGACATACAACAGGGTTTTATATACTGACCTTGTATCCCAAAACCTTCTGAAATTCACTTTCTAGCCCTAGTAGCTTTTGTTAAGTTGTTTAAGATTTTCTGTGTACATGATCACGTCATCTGTAAGTAAGGATGGTTTTATTCCTTCCTTTGCAGTTTTCTGCCTTCTATTTCATTTTCTTGTCTTGAAGACCTCTGGTAAAAGTATCTAAAACCTGTACTAGGAGTGGTAAAAATGGGCATACTTGCCCTGATCTTGATCTTATGGGAAAAATGTTTTAATCTTTCACCATTAAGTATGTTGTTGACTATGGATGTCTTTTATAAATTTGAGGAAGTCTCTTCTTTTTATCGTGTTTGCTGAGGGGTTTTATCATGAATGAGTGCTGAACTTTGTCAGATGCATGTATGGAGATGATCATGTGATTTTCCTTCTTCTGTTAAATTGCATCAATTTGTATTCAGATGTTAAGCTAACATTGCATTCTTGGAATAAACCCCATTTGATCATGAGGATTATGCTTTTCATATGTTGCTGGGTTAAATATGCTAAATTTTCGTTAAGGACTTCTACATCTGTGCTCATGATAGTATTTGTCAGTAGTTTCCATTTTTGCTCTGTCTTTCTATGGTTTTGGTATCAGAGTAACTCTGGTGTCATAAAATGCGTTTGTAACTGTTTCTCCCTCCTCTATTTTCTAAAAAAGAGCTGTGTAGGTTTAGTATTATTTCTTCCTTAAATGATTGAGATAATTAATCAATGAAGTCTTTTTAGTGTGTATGCGGGAATTACAGTCCTCCCTGACAGTTTTCCAGAGCCTGACAACAGTTATTTTGTGTGTTTTACCTAGTTGTGTATTTGTTTGTAGCGGTGAGGCTGTGTGGTACCAGTAATTTCATTATGGCCAGGACAGACCTATCTTGTAAGGAGTTTGTTTAAATTGATTTTATTGTTAAGATAATTCTAAGTTCAATAGATTCAATATTACCTCAATATGGAACGTACCTCAATAGATTGTACTAATTGCATTTCTATTGTACCTTCCCCCAAATTAAATACCAATATAATTAGTGTGATTCAATATTAGCAAAGACTCGTACAATGGACAGCAATCTAGATCAAATAATTAGTAACATTCTGTTTTCTTCAGTTCTGATATGCTTTCTTGTATGGAATACAAAGCAGCGAAATTACAGGTAGAGTTAGGTTGCATAACTCCGATGTGCTCCGGGAGTGTGTTTTCCATTTTCCCCTTTATGCTTATTATAAGAAGTTAGAAGTTCGAAAGCCTTCCACTTTTCAGAAAGGTTATCGCAGAGCTTGTCCATTAAAAGAATGTGTATATGGCACAGGTACCGTAGCAGAAATGAGGTATTCCCAGCAAGGTGCACGGGAACTTTGCCATCGCGTCTCTACCTTCTGCATGGCCGTCCCTGAAGCTTCTCCTCGTGGGATTAGACCACATAGAAAACAGTCACTCTCCAAAGTGACACTTAATATCCATGTTCCGTGGGGGGAGTTATTAGGCTCATATCTCTGCATAAGGAACCGTGATGGAAACCTAATACTTTGCTTATTGGGGTTGCTATGAGCCTAAATGAATGTTCTTCAACAATCAAATTATTTCAGCTTCCTATTTGGAATTAAGTGGGAATATGAAACAAATGGATAAAGTAAAACTGAAAACCACTAGGCAGCTGTGCTTCTTGGGTAGGTGAAATACTTTAGCCTATGCTCCCTTAGAGTACCCCACCCTGCCCTGTGGACCACCCAAGATCTGAAAGCTGCATCCCACCCCTGGCTCCAAAGGGAGAAGTCCTCAGAGCTAGGGACCACCGTGGCTGTCCTGATGTGAACTTTGAAGCAGGAATATATTTAAAAAAAACAAACACCCTCCCCACCACCCGCATTACAGATTGCTATATTGACACTGTAATTAAGGGTAACGTTACATCCTTTGAAAAATCTTAAATGATGTTACAATGCGAAGTACATGTAAAAACACCGACTGACTAGCACCGGGGAAAACTGTTTTTTAAAAACACATTGTAATATAATGAAACAGTATGTTCCATTGTTGATAGCACTGGTGAATTTTAGCCGTGATTACTTTAGACTCTTTCCTACCATCTGTCCCCATCAAAATTAACCATTAGAGCAACGGAGGATCAAAGAATCTTGTTAATCTCTGCCGACAAATTCAAAATAAAAAAGATCAATGATTTATTTAATGCAGTGGATAACTAACCCATGATGCTTCAAAATCACCAGGAGCCTTCAAAAATTCCAATGCCCAGGCTTCTTCCCCAGATACTTGGATTTGATTGATCTCAGGAGAGACTAGTTGTCAATATTTTCCCATAGAAATTAAAAATTGAGATATAATTTTCATACTGTAAAATTCACCGTCTTAAAATGTACAGCCCAGTGGTCTCTGGCGTGCTCACAAAGCCCTGCAGCCATCGCCACTCCCCAGCCCAGGACATTTCTTCTCCCCCAGACAAAACCGTATCCTTCAACCCCCGCTCCCCACTGCTTCCTCCTGTCAGCCCCTGGCAACCGCCGATCTCCTTTGTCTCTATGGATTTGCCTATTCTGGACATTTTGTAACAACGAAATCATTTAGTATGTGGCCTTTGGTGACGGAATTCATAGCATAATGCTTTCAAGGCCATACTGACTGTACAAGAATCGGTACACCCTTTTTTATGACTGAATGATATTCCACTGTGTAGATGCAGCACATTTTATTTATCTGTTCATTGATTGGTGGGCATTTGGATTGTTTTCATTCTGGTTATTTTAAATACTGCTGCTATGGATATGTGTTTGATTTTCTTGGGAATATATTTTGGAGTCAAATGATAATCAAAAGTCACATGGTAACCCATGGTAACTTTTTGAAGAACTGTCAAACTATTTTCCTAAGCGTCTGCACCATTTTACATTCCCACAAGAAATGTAGGAGGGTTCCAATTTCCCCATTTCCTCCTCAATAACACTTGTCGCTACCTGTCTTTTTGCTTATGGTCATCCTAGTGGCTGAGGAGCTGTATCTCATTGCATTTCCCTGATGACTAATAATGTTGATCATCTTTTCATGGGTTTATTGTCCATTCTTAGATCTTCTGTGGAGAAACGTCTATTCAAATTCTTTGCCCATTTTTAAATTGTGTTATATGTCTTTTTATTGTTGAATTGTAAGAGTCTTTGTATATTCTGGGTACTATAATACGGATTTATTAATATATGACATCTGATGTGTGACTTGCAGGTGATTTACAAATATTTTCTCCTATTATATGGTTTGTCTTTTCAGTTTCTTATAGTGCTCTCTGAGGCACAAAAGCTCTGAATTTTGATGAGGTCTAATTTTTCTTTTTTTTTAATTGCTTGTGCTTTTGGTATCAAACCTAAGAAACCACTTCCTGATACAAAGTCACAAAGATTTACACCTATGTTTTCTTCTGGCTTCATAGTTTTACCTCTATGTTTACGTCCTTGATGTATTTGGGGTTAATACATGTATGTGGTATGAGATAAGAGCCCAACTTCATTCTTTTGCATGTGGACATCCGGTCATCCTATAATTCTGTTTCCAATTTCACTTTTGATCACCAACTACAATTCTGTACCCAGTTCCAGTGTGTGTGTGTTTTGTCCCCACACCACCAACCAATTCTCTGCCACCAACTGGGTGTCCTACCATCCAATTCAGTTCTAACATTATCCACCCAGATATAGCATCAGATTCCACAAGACTGCCCCCCCCCCCACCTCACTTCAGACCCCAGTAGCAAGTCAAGGTTATCCTCTGGGCTCTGGTTATACATTGGAGGTTCTCGTGATAAAACCTCCTTCTCGGGTCCTATAATCCACTGCAGTGGCTCATAGAACGCAGGGACAGCCAGATGGGAGAGAGGCACAGAGCAAGGTATGGGGAAAGGGGTGTGGTGCTTCCGTGCTCCCTGGGCATGCCACTCTGCCCACTCCTGCAACCCTGTCCTTTGGGATTTTTATGGAGGCTTCATCGCTTAGGCATGATTGATTAAATCATTGGCTATTGGCAATTAATTCAGCCTCCAGCCCCTCTCCCCTCCCTGGAGGTGGGGGTCGGGGGTGGGACTAAAAGTTCCAACCTCTAAATCACAGGGTTGGTTTTCTTGACAAGGAGCCCCCATCTGTAGGTGCTTTCCAAAAGCCACTCCGTTAACTAACAAAAGACACCTTTGTGGCTTTCATCACTAAGAAAATTCCAAGGGTTTTAGGAGTTCTGTGCCAGAACTGGAGACGAAGGCTAAATATATATTCACACAGTATCACACACCCTACCACTCTTTGGTGAAAAGACTTTCCTTTCCCCACTGAATGCCTTAGCACTCATAAAAATCAGGTTAATTCTGAACTCTCATTTCTCTTCCATTGATCTATATGTCTAACTGTATCCCAGTACCATTCTTTATTATGGTAGCTTTGTAGTAAGTTTGAAATCATAAGTGAGTCCTAGACTTTGTTGTTCCTTTTTAAGATTGCTTTGACTATTCTCGGTCCCCTGGATTTTCATGTGAATTTTGGGATCGGCTAGTCAATTTCTACAAAATAGCCAGCCAGGATTTTGGTAGAAATGGTGTTGACTCTGTATACAAATTTGAAGAGTATTGCCATCTAAACAATTATATTAGCCTTCCAATTCATTAATATGAGATGTTCCCATTTATTTAGGTCTTGAATTTCTTTCAATGATGTTTCTTGGTTTTCATGTACAAATCTTAAGGCATTAACATTTTAAAAGCACTCTTCAGATAATTATAATATGCAGCCAGTGCTGAGGATTATCACTTAATGTCCTGAAGATTGTCCCCTAAATCACAAGTCTTAAGTTATCTGTCCATATGTGGCCCTCGTAGAGACAAGGAAGTGGAGTTTACCTTGACCAGGATGAACATCTTCTGAGAGATGTCCCTTTCATGACATTTCGTAGGACAAATCTGGTAGCAAAATTTTACCCTACAGAGAATTCTAGCATTGCAAAATTTTGAGAGGCCTGAGCATTAATTTGTGCTGACCAGGAGGGGTGAGAGTCTCTCCTACTTTAACATCTGCTCAGAGTCAACCTACTCTGAACAACCTTCATCAATAACCCATTCTCCTGTGAGCAAACTCGCTCTTCTGAAAACACCGTCACGACCACCTCTGCCTTCTGATTGATAACTAGACTTTTAACACCCTGGGCTCTTCATCCCATCTGCGCCAGAATTATGATGTGTCTAAATTCTGATTGTTACAACTTAAGGCCATTTCTCAGTGGATCTGAGAAACATCTGTTCACCATTTCTAGCACAAAGGCTGGGAAACTTTTGTTGTTTGCTTTTGTGTTGTCTGTTTGATTTGGTTTGTTTTGTTTTTTTCCTTTTGGCTTTTGCCTTTTGTCCTTCTGAGGGTACAGACTGCCTTCTGGGCCTGACAAAATTGCTATGAGATCTAGAGGAAATGAAATGGCCTCTCACTTTAGTACTGTTTCATAATCTCGTCAGTGTGTAAGCAAGGCCATGCGGAGCTGGGGGTGTTGGCTTAGGATATACTGGTCTGACAGTGGTCAGTCTGTCTCCATCGAGGAAACTTTGGAATAAAGTCAGCATGTTGATCCATTTGTGAAAGTCTCTGCCTCCACATCTCTGTCCTTCCCGTCTCTAGTAGACCTTAGGGTTGCTCTGGGTCCTGACACCATCTGAACCTCTGGAATTCTAGTCCACGTGAACCCCCTGGAGATGAAGGAGCAGTCTGGATTTCTGGAATACTGATGGAGAAATGATCTCCTCAGATGGGGCTGAACACAGGACCAAGTTTCTTGTCTTTTTCCTATTGCAACATGAATGGTGGATGACGTTCACAACCATGTCACTTTTCATAATCTACCCAGCTATTAAAAAAAACAGAAATATTTTATAGAAAAAATAAGAAAATACTATAGTTTTTTTCTTAATTTGGGAGTAATACAATCATTTTATCCATCTGATAAGTCAATCATTTGTAATTTCAAAAATTATAATACAACATGGAGAAGCACAGGGTTTATCTAATTTTTCAACTTTATTTAAAATGCAAGACAAGACCTGACCAGTGTGTCTCAATTGGTTGGGCATTGTCCCGCAAAGTGAAAGGTTGCTGGTTCGATTCCCAGTCAGGGCACACGCCTGGTCTGCAGGTTTGTTCCCTGGTTGAGGCACATACAAGAAGCAGCCAATCGATGTTTCTCTCCCCTTCTCCCTCCTTCCCCTCCCCTCTCTCTAAAAATAAATAAATAAAATCTTTAAAAAATACAACAATAAGAGGGTATATAGTTTAAAAAAATGCAAGACAAGCTTCTCAGCATATTTCTCTATAGGCCTATTTATAGGGCAAGGAAGCATTACACTTTAAGGATAAGCTTAAGTAAAATTTATTTTAATGTGCCATCTGTTGGCTGTTTTAAAAATTAACATTAGTATCAATAACATTAACGCTAATTTCATTCACATTGTGCTTTGGTTTGGTAATAATATGTATTCTATATTATTAATAGAAATGTTCATCACATCATTTTTGTTTATAAACTACTTATGCATACTTTGTCTGTTCTTTCATTGTATTCTATTCATCTATCTATGTTTCTCATTTAAAAGAAAATGAGATCTTTTCTAATGAGAACATGAGAAAACAATGCATTACAATGATTTACAATTTTTTTAATTATTACTAGTACTTCAGCAAGAAGGGATCATTTGGGACTTTGGAGAAAATGGGACAAACTGTGTGATTGTCTTTTCCACTGAGAAAAGCACATCGCCCACGCCAAAGGCACGATCCATGGAAGAAGTGATTGAAGCTGGACTTCAATAAAACTAAAAACTTCTTGTTTGCAAAAGACAATGACAACAGAATGAAAGACAAGCCATGGATTGGGAGAAAATATTTGTAATGATACGTATGATAAAGGACTGGTATCCAAAATAAAAAAAGAACTCTAAAAACTCAACAAAAAGAGAACAAACAACCTGGTTAAAAAATGGACACCTCACCAAAGAGGATATACAAATGGCAAATAAACACGTGAAAAGATACTCCACGTCCTATGTCATCAGGGAAATGCAAACTAAGACAACAATGGGATCCCATTACACGTCGGCCCGGCGGCCAGAACCCCGAGCCCTGGCAGCACCGACGGCTGGGCTCTCTTCCACCGCTGGCGCGATGCACAACGGCACAGTCACTTTGGAAGACAGTTTGCAAGTTTCTGAGAAAACGAAACATACTCTTACCATATAATCCAGCAATCACACTTCCTGGTTTTTACCCAAAGGAGTTGAAAACTTTGGCCCCCAAACTCCCTGTACACAGATGTTTATAGAAGCCGTATTCATAATTGCCAAAATTTGGGAGCAACCAACATGTTTGTCCCTCAGGAGCTGAATGGATTTATAAACTGTGGTATAACCAGAAAATGGAATATAATTCATCATTAAAAAGAAATGAACTATCAAACTATGAGAAACATTGAGGAAGCTTAAATGTATAAGTGAAAGATGAAAATCTGAAAAGGCTACATACTGTGTGATTCCAACCACGTCACATTCTGGAAAAGGCAAACCTATGGAAAGAATAAAAAGATACATAGTTGCTGGGGGTCGGAGGGCCGAGGGAGGGACGAATAGCAGAGCACAGAGGGTTCTTAAGGCAGTGAAAATTCTCTGTGTGATGCCATAGTGATGGATACACGTCGCTACACATTTGTCCAAGTGTGTAGAGGGTACGACACCGAGAACGAGCCCTAATGTGAACTGCGGACTTCGGGCAATTATGATGTGTCACTGTAGGCTCCTCGATTGTGACAACTGTACTGCTTTAGCGGGGGCGTGTTGGTCATGGGGGAGGGAGGCTACGCGTATATAGAGATAGAGGTATGTGAGAAATCTCTATACTTTTAATTTTGCTGTGAACCTAACCCTGCTTTTAAAAACAGTCTTTACCCTGGCTGGTGTAGCTCAGTGGATTGAGCGCGGGCTGGGAACCAAAGGGTCCTGGTTCGATTCCCAGTCAGGGCACATGCCTGGGTTTCGGGCCGGGTCCCTGTGAGGGCTATGTGAGGAGCAACCATACATTGCTGTTTCTCCCTCTCTTTCTCCCTCCCTCCTGTCTAAAAAGAAATAAATAAAATCTATAAATAAATAAATAAATAAAAACAGTCTTTAAAATAAAAAAAGAGAGAATCACACTACCTATGTAGGAACTGATTCTTGAAAGTCCCAAACTGACATAGTACTTCACTGTTATCAGTGAAACATTAATTGCAGCATGTTTCACAGTTAATTGAGGCTGAGGTCCTCTGGTCTATACTGATGGTCTCCAATTTTTTTTTTTTTTTTTTTTTTGCGTGTTCCCCCACCATAAAAAAAAATGTGAGTATGAGCATCCCAATATATGTGTATATAGTTACATTTCTAGTGTGAACATGCACTACTGTGCTGATACATTCTGTACACAGAGAGATGAGAATTTTTTAAAGGTGACATGAAAATAAATATAAATTTAAACTCTGATATCTTCTTGCTCTATCCATGTGGATTCTGTTGCACGGACCTTGGCAGGTTTATTTTTCTCTCCAATTTCCAACAAAAATAAAGCAGGGCATTAAGTAAGGGTCCACCAGGGAGTACAGTTTCTGGCCTCAAACTGTGCTCTCTGGTAAAGAAGTTTACAACGACTGAAGAGCACGTCAGAGGTTTGCTTATGCGGGTAATCTCTGCTATGTGGGTGCTGAGACTGCGGGCTCCCTTCAGAAGCTTCCAGACTGGACTGATGTTGACCTTTCCTGTGAACTCTGGGAAGAAGATGAAAACGAGTCACTATAGTGACTAGAGTTTTTTTTCCTCGTGTTTTCTCTTTTCTTTGCTTTGAAGGAATAGCACAGAATTTATGCAGCTTTCGTGGTGTTTTTCTTTTGACAAAACATAGCAATAATTAGCCTTTATTAATTGTCTAGAACACAAGGTGTGTCCTGAGAGTCTTCACAGAAGTATCTGTTTGCTCTTTGATCTGTTCCGCGCTTTGCTGTTTTCATTATTTGAGTATCCAGCGTAAAGTGTATGGAAATTACAGTCAACCTTGGGAAGGCTTTTATTTCATCCTCGAAGGAGCTGATCCAGTGATAATTCGTTTATATTTCTTGCTTGCTTTTTTAAAATAAGGTTTTCTTCTGATTATGAAAGACATGCATGGGATTATCAAAATTTTTGGAAAATGCAAAAAGCAAAAGAACAAAATTGAAATTTCCTATGTTCCTATTAACTCAAGAGAGGTAATACCAAGCTAAGTCTTTTTTTTCATAGAAGTAATGTTTTTTAAAATTAAAATTATATTGAATTTCCCATTTTATTTTATCCTTACTAATACCTAACCATTATGACATTTTTTCATGTCATAGATTTTTTGAAAGCTGAATTTTTATGGACTGCAACTATGTCATTAAGTTGTATGGTAATTCAACCACCGTCTCTTGACCCATACTTAGGCTATTTCTAATTTTTCCTTTTTATTGAATTATTGGGGTGACACTGGTTATCAAAATTATATAGGTTTCAGGTGCACGATTCTATAACACATCCTCTGTGCACTGTATGTGGGTTCTCCACCCCGAGTCGGGTCTCTGTCCATCACCGGTTATCCCCTCTATCCCCTCCCCCACCTCCTCCCAGGCCCCTCCCCCGAGCACTCACAACACCTGTCCCTGTCCAGAAGGGTTTTTTTCCTAATCCATCCATCCTCCACCCCCACCCACTCCCCAACCTCAGTCCCCAACAGCTGTCAGCCTGCTCTCTATCCATGAACCTGTCTCTATTTTGCTTGTTAGTTCATTTTGTTCATTAGATTCCATACATAAGTGTAATCATATGGTATTTGTCCTTCTCTGATTGGCTTATTCTACTTAGTGTAATGTTCTCCAGGTCCATCCATGCTGTTGCAAAAGGTAAGACTTCCCTTTTTATGGCTGAGTAGTACTCCATTGTGTAAATGTCCCACAGTTGTTTTACTCACTCATCCACTGATGGACACTTGGGCTGCTTCCAAATCTTGGCTATGTAAATAATACTGCAGGAAACAAAGAGGTGTATATATTCTTTAGAATTAGTGTTTCAGATTTCTTAGGATAAATTCCCAGAAGTGGAATTGCTGGGTCGTAAGGCAGTCCCATTTTAATTTTTTATGTGTGTGTGTGCTTTATTTTTCCTCCAACTTTATTGAGAATTAATTGACAAATATAATCATATATTCAAAGTGCACAGAGTGATGATGTTATATACATATACAAATACATTTTGAAATGATTATCAAGCTCAAAATAACTGACCGTCCATCACCTCACATAGTTACAGTCTTGTGTGTGTGGTGAGAAAGCTGAAGATCTACCCCCAGCAATCCTTCAGGGCGAGTGCACAGTTCCGTGCTCCTGACTGCAGCCACCGTGCTGTGCGTTGGATTCTCAGAACAACTTGTTCTTCTTCAACTGAACATTTGTCTCTTTTGCCCCGTCTCTCCCAATTGCTACTTTTTTTTATGACATTTGAGCAGTAATAAGCATCCTTCTATGTATGTTTTATTACATCTCTTATTTACTTAGGATAGACCGCAAGGAGCTCAATTCCTTCTTCAGTAAAGAATTTAAACAGTATCAATACTTTTGATAATATCATAAAATTGCTTTACAGAAAGCATTCACTAATTATACTCCTATTAATGATGTATGGAAGTTCATGCTACGCAACATAATTACAAGTATGAGTATTATCTCTTAACATTGTCTCAAGAAGTTGACTGGGAAGGGGCAGGAGAGTCTTCTGGAGCTTTGGAAGTAACCTACATCTTGATTTGTGTGGTTTCAGTGTGTGGGGGGGTGTATGTGGGTGTGCACACGCACGTGGGCATGTGGGTCAAAATTCATTGACTATTACATTTAAGATTTCAGTCCTTTAGGTATATTGTTTCTTAATATGTCTTTATATCATACTTGCATGTATGTTTTATATTTAACAACTTGATAGATGGGAATAATATACAATATATCTGGTTTTCTTTTTCATCTTATTAGGTGGGTCATGATACCTAAAAGAGGGATCACCAAATTTCTTTGATTGACCATGAATATGTTTTGTTTTTTTAACAATTGGAATTTCCCACTCTGGTTGGTGAGTGCCTGCCTTATTTGCATTGTATCTGTACATCAACATTAAATCCCTTTGGGGGGTGCTACTTTTGAAAGTTGTAATTCATTTTTTCTTTTCATCTTATTCATTGCTTTGTTCAAATAGTCAACAGATAACATCTATAAAATATTTTTAAAAGTATCAAAGCCTAGCTGTAGTGTCAGGGTTTTAAATATGTAGAACAGTACATCTCAAACTTGAATGATGTACAAAGCCACCTGGGATCCTTTTCTTTCTTTCTTTATTTTTTCATAAAAGGCACAATGGAAAACTTACCATCTCAACCAGTTTAAATGTACAGTCCAGCAGTGTTAGGTGCACTCACCTTGTACGTCAGATATTTTAATCCTGCAGGGCTGAAACTGGCAGGGGTGTCCAACCTTTGGCATCTCTGGGCCACAGTGGAAGAGGAGTTGTCTTGGGCCATCCATTAAGTGCATTTTGACACGTAATCACAAAACAATCTCATAATGCTTTAAGTCAATTCATGACTTTGTGTTGGGCCGCATACACAGCCGTCCTGAGCCACACACGGCCCGGCCCATGGGCCGCAGGCTGGACACCCTGCTGGTGCCCATTGAACAACGCCCTGTCCCCGCCCTCAGCTCCTGCAACCACCATTCCACTTTCTGAGTCTGTGAGTTTGACTCTTCTATTTTATTTACTGTTTTAGATACCTCATATGAATGGAGAAATGCAGCGTTTGTCTTTTTGTAACTGGCTTATTTTACTCAGCACAATGTCTTCTATCTAGGTTCATCCACATTGTCTCATGTGCCAGGGTTTCCCTTTGAAAAGGGGAATAATATTCCGTTGTGTGTATGCACCACATTTGCTTATGCATTTATTTGCTGACGTACACTTGGGTTGCCTCTACCTCTTGGCTATTGTCAATAATGCTGTAATGACCATAGGTGTGCAAAGATCTCTTTGAGATCCCACTTTTAATTCTCAGAAATGGGGTTGCTGGATTGTATGGTAAATCTATTTTTAATTTTTTGAGAAACCTCCATGTTATTTTCCATAGCAGCTCCACCATTTCATGCTCCCACCAGCGGTGCACAAAGTTTCCAACTTTTCCACACTCTCACTAACACTTGTTATTTTCTGTTTTTCTTTTTTCTTGTTTTACTGGTCACGCTAATGGCTATAAGGTATGGGTTTTGATTTGCGTTTCTCTAATGATTAGTGACATTGAGCATCTTTTCATATGCTTCTTGGCCATTTGTATATTATCTTTGAAAAAATGTCTATTCAAGTCCTTTGTCTATTTTTTATTTGTTTTTTGCTGTTGTGTTGTATACGTTTTTTACATATCCTGGATGTCAACTCCTTATCAGATATATGGTTTGCAAATATTCCTCCCATTCCATTCATTGCTTTTTTCATCATGTGATTTGTTTACTTTGATGTGCAGAAATTTTAAAGTTAGAGGTAGTCCCATTTGACTACTTTTTGCTTTTATTGCCTGTGCTTTTGGTGCCATATCCAAGAAATCATTGTCAAATCAACGTTATCAATGTTTTTCCCTGTTTCTTCTGGGAGTTTTGTTTATTTATTTTTTAAAGATGTTATTTATTTATTTTTAGAAAGAGGGAGAGAGGGCGAGAAACATCAATGTGTGGTTGCCTCTTGGGCTGCCCCCTACTGGGGACCTGGCCTGCAACCTAGGCATGTGTCCTGACTGGGAATTGAACCAATGACCTGTTGGTTCGCAGGCTGGCACTCAGTACACTGAGTCACACCAGCTAGGCCTCTTCTGGGAGTTTTATAGTTTTAGCTCTTACATTTAGGTCTTTAATCCATTTTGAGTTGATTTTTTGTATATGGTGTAAAGTAAGGGTCCATGTTCATTATTTTGCATGTGATATTCAGTTTTTCCAACACCATTTGTTAAAAGGACTGTCCTTTTCTCTTTGAATGGTCTTGACATGTTTGTCAAAAATTCTTTTACCATATATGTGAGGGTATATTTCTGGGCTCTCTATTCTGAAACTTCACTGGTCTACATATCTTTCTTTAGGCCAGTAACATACTGTTTTGATTATTGTAGCTTTGTAATCAGCTTTTAAATTATGGAACATGAGACCTTCAACTTTGTTTTTTTGTTTTTTTAAGATTGTTTTGAATATATGTAGTCCTTGAAATTCCATAAGAATTTTAAGATGGACTTTTCAATTTCTGCAAAACTCACCACTGACATTTTAACAGGAATTGCATTAAATCTATACATCACCATGGATGGTACTGACATATTAACAACATTATATCTTCCAACCCTTGAACATGGATGTCTTTCTAAATTTCTCTCTTTTATGAATTTTTTCACATCCTTTGCCTTCTCTAGACAGTGTTAATGTCTTTAATTTTCAATGTTTATTAACTCTTTATATATTAAAGATATTAAGTTACTGTCATATTGTGGCACATATTTTCCCCAACAATATACCATCATTTTATCGACTTTTTTGTATGATAAATAAGTTCAAATCCTTTAAAAAATATATTGGACAATTGTATTCCTTTTTTTTTTTTTAAATAAATTGCCTGTTTATATCTTTTTCATTTTTAAATTAGGGATTGGCATTTTAAATAATTGATCAGAAAGAGTTAATTTTATGTTGTAACATTGGCTTATCTGCTTAGAAATTTCCCTTTCCTCTGTCCTTATGGTTGTATCAGGGCAACCATGGCTTCACAGTGAACTTCTGGAAAGATACATAGCAATACAACGCACCCCACCCCGCCCTCACCCTGGGCATAGTCAATGGTCCTGGGATAGATGTTAATCCAAACTGAGTTTTCACAGGGATTTGGAACATAACCCACAGAATCAGGTGATCCTCTCTCCAAGTAGCTGGACAAGTTATAGGTAAACTTGGGTGTTTCTGGGGGGCCATCTGACCACCATGTGCTGTGGGAAACAGAGATGAGGTTCTGCGGGGAGAGGTGAACATGAAGCAGGGAAGGGAGAGAGAACCATCTCAGGTCTTGATGACGTGGCAGTGCTGGTCTTGGTAACTGAGCTCTAGCTGACTCCCCATCCTTAGTGTTAACTTAGCTCAAATGATTCTCTGTTAATTACACCAAAAGTACAAATTAGTAAGTGTATTTATTTAGCCCCTTAACAAATAAATACTGAGTACTAGAGGCCGGCACTTTTCTGGATGCTGGAAATACACAGGAGTGATCAAAGCAGGCACAACCCTCCTGTCACGGAGCTCACATTGAAGAGGCAGGCTACGGAAAACAGGGAATCCAGTAAATCCATAGAGTGTCGGTGGGGTTTGGTACCATGGAGGAAAATAAAGCAAGCCCCTGGGGCAGGTAACCCTACTGAAAATGCGACAGGGAATGGGCGTGTGCGTGATGTGGAGTACTAGAGGGAAAAAGGAGGGAACGGGGTCAGAAAGGTGGCCATAGGCCCTGGAGGCCCCTCGAAGGACCTTGGCTTTGACGTAGCATGAGATGGAAGCCGTTGGAAGGATGGTAAAGGGTCACTCTGTCTGAATTTCTTTGCCACATATATTGAAGTGCTTTTCAACTCCACCTTTATTTAACTTGGATGATGTTGTTTCGGATGTACAGAAGCAAGGCTGTGGGGGCTGCGCAGGCTCTGGGACTCACCCTTCTTCCTCTGTGATTGTGTAACTCAGAGCCTTCTAAAGGGTTTTACTTCTTTTATATGATCAAAGCATAAGGTTTCCTCTTATGGTCTCTGGTTTCTTGTTTTGTTTATGTTTAGAATGCCCTCTATAAGTATCGACTACATCTATGTTGACATTTTCAATTAAAAGTATGTATCTTATTGGAATTTTAAGCAAAAACATTGGAAGTAATCTTGGTTTTATTGTTCTTTCCATATAACTAATTAAAAATCATCTGTTGGATAATCCTATCTTTTATCATTGGATTGTGATATTTATCTCAAATATATGTATGAATAGAAAGATAGATCTGTTTCAGAACAGACGCTCTCTTCTGTTGCATTAATTCTTCTTTTGATCCTTATAACAATACCACAACATTTAAAAAATTGATGTTCTGTGCTGTATTTTAATATATAGTAGAACAAGAAAAACCTTGATTTTTCTCATCAATCTATTTTTCCAAGTGAATTTTAGAATCATGTCCTCAAATTCCAACAAAAAAATAAAATTCCATTGCGATTTTTCAATGGGATTGCCTTAGTCTTGTAAATTAATTTGAGAAGGATTTATTCATCCTTTTCAATAGTCAGTTTTTTCACCCACGAATGCAATCTACCTTTCCATATTTCAGTTTACTTTTAAATTTCTTAATAAAGTTTTGGTGACATGGTACCTGTGTATTCTAGGGTGTTTTATGCTTTTTCACCACTATTGTGGTCATAGTTTTTTCAGTGTCTTCCAATCAATAATTGCTCATATGTTGGAAAACTAAGCATAACTCTGGATATTCTACTCAATTTTATTTTATTTTAGGAGGGTTTTCTTAACTACTCCCAAGTCTGCTCATTACATACTTCCTAGTAATAAAGATTTTTCAGTAAGAGAGTCTTCACGGTTTCATTTGCTTATCTGTTTATAATCTCAAAACACCAAGTAACAGAAAACATGGTTTTGTAGTCTCAATACACTAATGCTAATGGAAGGTCTTTGTTAAGAAGTCTAAATTTTTTACTTTCAGAATACTTTTTCTTACTTGTGTTTGGCAGATATCTAAGTGGGATCTTTATATTAGTAACCCTAAAATCTGTTCTTTTTCAAGTTAACTGATTATGATTTAATAATTATTACTAATTCATAATTACACTACTGATACATGAATATATCTGCTTATAAAAATTAAATGTCATTAATAAAACCACAGTCCTCACTTTGCCCTCACCCACTATTCTGTCCTCTTCTCCAAAAGTGACCACTCTTATCAATTTGCTATGTATCTTTCCAGAACTTTTACCAATATATTTACTCTCAGAAAAGCTATGGAGTTGCTCAAATTCAGTTTTACTTCCTATTTTTTAGTACTTTAGTATTGTCAACTGTACACATCATTCTGCAATGTACTGTTTTCACTCAACCAGATGAGAGGAGAGCTAGTCCTCCGAGGACCTGGCGGTTCTTCCCTCGTCCTTGTCGGGCGGTTTCCACGCCGGGACTGCCCGTTGTACGAGCATCTGCACTGATGGGCATGTAGGTTGTTTCCGGGTTTCTGTCATCACAGCAGTGTTGTGATAAGCGTCTGTGTGTCTATTTCCTGGGGTTGGTGGTAAGTAGTAGAGTATCAGCCAACATATTCTGATTTCTCATTGAGTTCCTAACCTATTTTCAATACCTTGGATCGTTTTCGTTATTTTTTCCATTATGAAATAATAAGAGAACATTAAGACTTAGAGTTATCCTCTCAGACTTGAACTGGTTAACAAGCAGCCCTGGGTCGTTGTTTTCTTTACTGGGCAGGGCGATTCCTGGAAGCCTCAGGCAAGCAAGCTGCTGTTTGTTTGTTACCCTGTGCTGTTTGGTTTGGAACGTTTCTGAAGTCCTTCAGTTCCTGCACATCTAAATGAATAACTGTTTCTGGGTACAGGTTGGTTGGTGGTTTTTAAATCCTGGACATGGGCCTGTTTTTGGAGGACTCAGTTCTGTGTCCTTGTGTTCCTCCATACAAGGGAGCCTTGTGTACGGAATCATTCCTTACATCTCTCAGATGGGCCATAGGAGAGAAGCTGTTTCATGGCAGCCCACTAGTCATTACAGTCAGGTGTGGACCTGAGCTGCAGTCAGTGAGAGAAACATCAGTCCTACTCAGTTTTGCATGGTTTAAATTCTGGTCTCCCGTATCTCATGAGTACAAATCACTGTAAGACACCCCTCACCCTCTGCCCTGGCGTGTCTCTCCTTGACTGCTCATTTCTTTGTTCAGTGCTTTGTGTATTTGTGATATAGCTGCCGCTCTAGGCAAAACACGCAGCAGCCTAAACACCTGGGTCAGGAGATAGAATAATGGAAAGGAAATATTCTAAAATATCCCTGATTAACACAGAGTAAATTTCAACTAAACAAAACCTTTAAATTACCTGTGCTTTGGAAACAGTTAGTTCTGGGTTGAAATTCCAGTTTTATTTGTTCATAATAAGCAAATATTTGCAATCAACTCTAAGATCGTGAGCCACTTTCTTAAACCATGTGAGTCTCAGTTTTCTCATTGTCAGAATGGGTGTAACAATAGGTATCTCACTCAAAGTCAAATAAGTATAAGAGCACGGACTTGGTGCTCAACCAGGGGTTGCTATTATCTTTATGGCAAGTATTTGATATGAAACACCACCAGGTGATATACCTGTCTCTACATTGATTTAGACCAGCGATTTTCAACTGGTGTGCTGCAAGAATTTTTAAAACATGCAACACATGACTATTTAGTCAGGGCACTGACCTCTTTCCCCTGAGACTGTCAAATAAAAAATGACAACAGCCACCCCAACAATAGCTGTCCGGTGTGAATGAGTCAAAATTATACCTATTTTTGTCAGATTGACAAACAATATAAGCTTTTTGGTGTGTCACAAAATTTTAGTAATTTGTTTATGTGTGCCATGAGATGAAAAAGTTGAAAATTGCTGATTTAGATAGAGCTCCCATATTCTTTCAAGGCCCTGCAGGGGCGTGAATTCTCAAAGAATCGCATGGTTGGGATTTCTTATACTTTCAGAACGAATGCGGAAAATTGATCAAACATCTTAACAAGATCATTCATAATCCCGGAAAGCAAAGACATTACTTACTAATGCTCTCACACACTCCGTTCCTGATTCGGGTGTACAGCGTTGTCTGGATCACAGCCAGATCTAGTCGTGACACTGTACTGCTTCCAGCTTGTCCAGCCGAAACTGTTAGCCTGGTTTATGAAGATCTGCGCTTCTTGTACACGCACACATTTATTTGTATTTCACACTCCATTCTGATTCAGATTCTCTCAGTTACTCAAACACGACACGTTCCTAGCGCCAGGCCACTGAGTACACGGCATTTTCTGTCTGGTACTTATTGCCTGACTTCTACTCTCTTTAGATGTCTTTTTCTCTGAGTAATATGCTTTGCCTCTCCAAGGCTGGGTTAAGTGTGGTTTTATGTGCTCCCATTGCATCCAGTGCTCCCTCTGTCATTGCCGTGGTCATTTCATTTGTCTGTATCCTTGACTGAACAATAAGGTCTTTGAGTGCAGAAACTTTGCTCACCATCTCTAATCACAGCATGGCCACATGGAAGACATCCAATCCATCCTTGAATATGTCAATAAAGAGACTGGGGCGGGGAAAGGATGTATACTTTCAGTACAGTAATCTAACCAACCCAATTTTTCCAAGCAGAAAATTTATGAGGAGTTGCGGGAAATGAGATCAGGAAATAAGTCTGTTCACAATTTTAGAAGCTCTTGAACTTAAGACTTAAATTAAAAGTTTGAATTTTATCCTGTGAGCAGTGAAGAGCTATTCAAAGTTTTAGCTCCATAAGGTGATATGTTGAAATATTTAGGAATGTCAACTTGACATTGGAATGTTTGATAGAGAGAATGAATAAGAGATTTCAAATGGAAGATTAGTCTTGGAACTTCAATTTGTCACATGTGAGGGAGAAAGCTGACAAATAGTTGATAATTGTGACTCTTAAGAAGGTTTGCAACTTTCTTAGTGGTGAGAACTAATTTCTTATTTATAAAGATTTTATATATCTATTTTCAGAGAGAGAAAGAGGGAGAGACGGAGGAAGAGAGGGAGAGAAACATCAATTGGTTCCCTCTTCCATGCCCCCAGCTGGGTACTGGCCTGCAACCCAGGCATATGCCCTGGCCAGGAATCAAACCGGTGACCTTTTGGTTCACAGGTCGGAATTCAGTCCACTGAGCCACACTAGCCAGGGCTTAGTTCTCATTTCTATACATTTCTTAGCCTTATCTTATTTCTATCCATAGCAGGTTTCACTGATGCTCAGTTATAGTGTCCAAGTGAATGAATGAGGTATATAGAGAAGGACAGACACACGGGCCTGGGGAAGGAAGACCTGATAAGACTTGACTGGTTGCCTCTGAACAGTGCCAAGTAGAAAATGGTGCTGTTGCTAGAAGCAGGGAAACCAGGAAGAGGATCCAGTTTATGGGAAAGGTGAGGCCGGGAATATACACTTTTTGTGTACCTTTTTCCTAGAAGGAATAAACAAAAAGCAATTCATTCTCAAATATCCTTAAGCCTGAGAAACAATTCATAACACCCCTACTCTCCTTCATATCTTCATGGTAGGAAGAAAGTTGCCAGACAGTTTAATAGTCAGTCATAGTCCTAAAGCCAGGAGGGAATGTCTAAGGACAGGAGCCTAACCCCCTCCTCACACAGTTATCCAGGGCTAAGAACGCGCACTGTCTACTTGCACTAAAAAGCAAATCCCGTCTTTGAATAAGAGCCTCATGGCACTCTGTGTATCCTCTCTCCAACTTCTCATCTAGCTGGAAGGAGATGAAACGCTAATCGCCTATAGTCTGGGTAGATGGCAATAGTTGAAAAGAAATAAAAACTATGCTGCTCTAAATATTGGGTTGGCCAAAAAGTTCATTTAGTTTTTTCTATACAATGGCTCTAGTAGTGCTTAGCTGTCTTTAACTTCATTTGAAACAATTTTGTTAGGTTGTATTATGACCGCTGTCATATGAGCATACATTAAAACAACTTATCAAAATTGGTGAATTATGTACAGCCATTTTAATATTGAAGATGGAAGAAAATACACAACATTTTTGGTGTATTATGCTTTAGTATTTCCAAAAAGGTAAAAATGCAACTGAAATGCAAAGAAGAGATTTGTGCAGTGTATGGAGAAGGTACAGTGACTGACTGAATGTGTCAAAAGTGGTTTGTAAAGTTGCTTCGTACTATTGACATTTCGGCCACACGATTCTGCGGGGCTGTCTTGTGCACTGGAAGATGTTCAGCAGCACCCCTGGCCTCTACCCACTAGAAGCCAGTAGCAGGAGATCAGAGATAGCCGACATACTCAAAATATTCAAATCAGTAAACTTACTGGTGAAAATGAAAAATGTGTCCTATTTTACAGAAAAAAAACCTAAATGAACTTTTTGGCCAACCCATAGAATCCTCAGGCTGGTTGTTTCCTGGGAATGCTCTGTTGGGTAAAGAAGTAAAATGTAAAAATGGTTAACTTACAACTAAAGGAAACGGTGCATGTGAAGACTGGTGATAAGTAGTCCAAGCTGGGGTTAAGTAAATGGTAATCACCCTCTATGCAGGCTTAATCAGGGTTTTTGGTTTTTTCCAAGGCATGAAGCTGTTTACTTTCACATGTGCTTGGCCTGGGGTCTGTGGACATTGCCTGCCAGCTGGGAGCCATATGCAGCCCACCCAGACTGCCCGGGGAACTTCTTTCCCCCACAGATGCCCTGGCTAGGTCACCCTCACGTCAGTGAGACTGGCTGTACGTTACATGGGGCAGGCCATGGTTCTTCATTCACACACAAATATTTATAGAGCACCTACTAGTGCGACACTGTGCTAAGTCGGCTGGAGGTGGGAGAGGACCATGAATACCAACAAGGGTAAAGCATTCCCTGAGTATGAAAAGCGCTTACTTACGATCTGCTCCGGCAGACGGAGTGCAACACCGAGAAGACAGACACTATAAAATTTTCATGAAACATTGTAAGAGGTGTAGGTGTCCCAAGATACGGTGCTAGTTAGTTGACAATGTGTGGAAAATCAAGAGGTGATCAGAGTTTGTAGGATAAAGACAGAGCTGACTTTTTCTTGGAGGGAAGACCTTAGGGAGGAGAAGAAAAGTTGAGCTGGACTATTTGCTGTTATTATCTAAACCTGGCCTGAGGCTGCGCTAAAAAATGTTGAATGAGTCACTGGGAGATAAAACAATGGAACAGACTGCCAGGCTTGCACAAGCCAACATCCGGTCTTAAAGCCGTTTCCTCTGAATGGCTAGTTGTTCTGACATTGTGTAGCCTCAGCCTACTATTGTCCCCTTTACTGTTGTAATACCTTAAAGTCACGGAATTTACTCGTCTAGGATTGGTATGAGCTCTAGGTGTCATTATGAATGATTAGTCAAATCCCTAGATTATTAACCAGCAAATGGAAGCACCCCGCCCTAGAGTTCTGGATTGGCAAGCCCATCAGGGGAAATCCCAGAGACCAACAGAACATGCCTGACTTGATGGGTGACCCCAGTGGAAGACTCTGAAACCAGACAGGCCAAAGGCTGCTGCAGAGCAGCTCTGCTCAGGTAAGGAGCAACAGCTCTGCTCAGTCCTTCCTTCTTCAGCGAGGAAAGACAATTTGGGGTCTAGAACTGTATAAACTTGCTCACCTTCTGTTCCAATCCAGAAACCTCGAGAAATTAAAATCCAATACAAGCTTTCTAACACTGGTTGTTAGAAAGCCTCGGAGACCAGTCAAGGCTTTCCTCGTTAAAGCCTAGGGCAGCTGTGCTAGCATGGGGAGAGAGGGTGTCCCGTCTGGGCAGTGTCATCTGAGGCGGGCAGAGTGAAGGGAGGGACTGCGGGTGCAAGAGCAACTCCTTAGAGACAGGTACCGCCTTGTTCATCCACAAACTTCTTTTCCTTCCAGCTTCGGCTTCTCTTGAAGTCTTCCCTGCCTGCGTTCCCTTTGAGCCACCACAGTTCCCTGCCCAGCCCTCCTGAACTGCACATAATATGGCAATGCAGTGAGTCATTCATCCATGAGTCCTTCCTGACACAGGAGTTCATTCCTTAATCACTGTTGTAAGCTCAGTACCTACTTCATGCCCGATTTATCATAAGGATTCGGTAAAAGTGTATTGAAAGAATGAGTCCTTGGGAATAACGGTTGGCAAAGTTTGTGGCCTAGGGACATGTTTCTCAAACTGAGATTTGCAGCGTCCTAGAGCTCCGGAGAGGTGTCTTGGGACCCCCATGGGAAGGTGGTGGAGGGTTCTCCCAGGTGTTCCTTCTTCTGTAACTGGCTTTGATCCAAGTGGTTCTGATTTTGTCTGTTTTATATCGTAAGGGTCTACATTTGGTTCTTCTTGATAACAGTTTGAAAACTGCTAGCAAATCCTGTAGGTGGAAGGAGAAAGAGCCTTGGGGGCTCCATGGTCCAATATTACCACGGTACTGTTCCAGGGTGGAGGAGTCGGGCTGCTCAGGAGTGTTCGGCGTGGTCACAGCCTCGAGACTCACGGCAGGCCAGTCGAGAGAAGGCTGCAGGGGAAGAAAAAAGATGGACTAAGGGGTCTCCCAAGTCACTTCTCAAGGGTGTCCCTTTCGTCTTTGGCTCTAGATTAAACTCCTTAATATAGCAGACAAGGCCCCACTTCCTCCTCTTGCTCTTCCCAGTCTCTCACTCTTCCCTCAGACTATTCTACCCTCAATTGCAACCCAAACTTTCTTTCCTCCAGATGTTTGCGTAGGCCCTTCCCTCTGCCTGGGAAGCTTCTTCCTGGGCCAGTCTTTCTTTAAGATTCCATTGGAATGTCCCTGCCTGACATCCTACCTCCCTCAGCCTAGACCAGGATGGCTCCTTGAGTCCCTGTGTTTCTAATTTAGTGTGCTTATCACAACTGCGACCATCTATTTAACGTCTGCTCCTTTTCTCCCGGATATGCTGTGAGTTCTGATGAGAGCAGAATATTTATTGCTGTTTTCCCAGAACCCAGGACAGTGTCAGGCAGCTAGGGGGTGGCCTATAAATTCTTGACAAAGTGATTAGCAACCTCTAAGGTGACCCCCAATTATTCTCCCTCCCCCCCAGTATTCATAGCTTTGTATAGTCTATTTAT
Organism: Micronycteris hirsuta; assembly: GCA_004026765.1. Classification (NCBI taxonomy): domain Eukaryota; kingdom Metazoa; phylum Chordata; class Mammalia; order Chiroptera; family Phyllostomidae; genus Micronycteris; species Micronycteris hirsuta. The sequence goes on along the minus strand of PVJI01003783.1, from coordinate 86,136 downwards.
CTATGATCATTTTCTTTTAAACCTTAGAATATGGCAATGTTGAGAGTATGTCACTTCCATTTTTAGGCTACAAAAGATGGTAATGTTCATCTTGTTAGTTACCTTTTCTGCCTACATGCTTTGATGAAGCAAGCTGCCTTGTTAGAAAAGTTCATGCAGCAAACAACTGAGAGAGGCCACAGAAGTGGCTGAGGCCCTCAGTTCAACAACCTGCATGAATCCTACCAACAACCACATGAGCTTGGGAGTAGATGCTTCCTCTCCATGAGATGAGACCCATCACTTTGGAACCAACCTTGTGAGAACCCCTGAAGCAGAGGATCCAGCTGAGCCGAGGCCAAACTCTTGACGCTCAGAAACTAAGATAATAAATCTGTGTAGTTTTAAGCCACTAAGCCTTGGGGGTAATTTGTAACACAGCAGCGAATAACTAGTTAGTCCAATGAATGAATGAATGAATGAATGAATGAATAATGAATGAATGAATAAAAGAAACTGAAAACCTCACCAAAGAAGGAGAACTTAAGACTTGGGGGAAGTGGACTAAGGTACTAAGACAAAGACAATTGGTAATGCTTCCTGTTTGGCTACGTTTCTCCCAGATACAGAATCTGAAGGTGGGAATTTGGGGGAAACTCTTCCAAAGTTTTCAGAATCAGAAATTTCCCAGGTCAGTGGACATTTTGGATGCCCAGGCATTATCTAACATCACCCACGAGAATTTGTGTGTTTGTAGATAAATACCAAAAATATATACTCGGTGATGCCCGTTTGGATCCAATTCATGTCAGCATGTACACTCTGGCTTGGGAGGCCTTTATTTTAAATGGCTGCGCTTTAAATCTTGACCAAGTACTCTCTCCGTGTGTCTCTGTCTCCTGTGTATTTGGCTGCAATTAGAGTCTCAGGTGACTCTGAAAATGGACACAGGCTTTAATAAGTTGGGATGGGTTGGTGGGCTTTAGTTGTGTCTATAATCCATTGGAAATAACATAAAATATTGATAGATCTATAAATACCAGGTTTATGAATAGCACTCATAATTTATAATTTCCCAATTCATTTCAAAATACTAACTCACCTTTTGTCTAGATTGATTGCCTTGCTTTTGAGTGATAGAAGGGTGAAAAAAGTAATAGAATACATCAGAGAGCATTTGTGTCCCAACATCCAATTTTAATGGAGGTCCTACCTTCCTAAATCTTACATATTTTTCCTGCCCAGCTACACGTGGGAAATATACCTGGTCACGGAGATTCCCCTGGGTTAAGCTTCAGTAGGAACTACTAGTTACTAGCACTGTGGCATTGTAACCCGCCCTCACATTTAAAGATTATTTGCTCTCAAATAAAGGTCAATTGTTCTTCCTGTTATTTATAATCATTTTATTAATCTTCTCCTAGCAGCCAAATCCCATTCAAATTGCTCATTATACAAAGCTCATGTTTGCTCTCTGGAAAATGCATTTGATAGCATGATGTACCTTTCTGTGTATCTAAAAAGAAAGAGAGAGGCCCATTTGAAAAAGTATGAATGGTGAAATCCTAAACTTAAAGGTGAGGTATGGAATGCCTGTTTGAGTTACAAACTTTTACAAAAGCAGTTATACATGTATATAACTTAGTGAGTGCTCACCCCAGTAAGTCTAGTTAGTACCCACCTGGCACCACACATAGTTATTACCATATTATTGACTATATTCCCTGTGCTATACTTTACATCTCTGTGATGAGTTACAAACTTTTAAAAATCATTATTTGTAGAGGGATGCATTGCACTATTCCTTAAAATGTCCAGCTATAGCAGAAGTTACAAAATCAAGATTCTTATAGCTGCTGTGTTAGGGGCCACTATCAAGAGGTAATAATTTATTCATTGGAAATTAAGTTAAAACAGTAATGGGAGTGAACTGAGCCTGGAAACTTTCATGAATTATGCTCAGGTGGGCTGAGAAAACAGCTTTGACTTTCTCACAAAGCCTCGCTCTCTGAGGCCCCTAAGTCTGCTGGAACAATTCAAACAGTACTTGAGCTTAGTCTTTTCTACTTTCTATGTCATTGCGCTCTCTCTGCTTCCACAAGATGGGATTGGGGGGAGGAGTGTGTCAACTGAGTCATCGTGGCACTAGAGTAGAGGGGTTCTAGAACCCAGGAAATGTCACTTGATGTTCCAACCCCCCACTCTTGCCCACTGTCTGCCCTGCTTGTAACAGAACCACTGGGTTCTATTGTTCTGGGTTCTGTTGCCCGCTGCCAATAAGAACTGTGACTCCCAACGCTAGAGTCTTATGAAAAAAAAAAAAAAAGGAACTATTTATTCAAAAGTTATACAGGTTTAGAATAATGGTGGGATTCTGCCATTAAATCCCACTCACTTTAGAAACAGCAAACACGCAGTCTTGCCTGCCCTTGCCAAATCAGGCCAGTCAGAGGTACCGTCTTTCAGGAAAAGAAATGGAAGTCTATAGCTTAGCTGGGCAGATTCCTGCCTGTATTCTGGCTTCTTTCAGTCATCTGTGCTTGGCTAGCTAGGCTCCTGCTCTTAATCCAAAACTGTCCTCATCATGGGCTAGGGGAGATCCTTCTGCATCCTTTCAAACCGTGTGGCCAAGACCCCTGCACAGCTGCTACATCCTGCTTTTCACTCCTATCTAAGCTGCATGGTCAAGTGAGCAAGAGAGAGAGAGACTCTCATGTCTCTCCTACTCTCCTTCCCATGTGTCCAGAGCTCCCACATGGCTCAGACAGAGACTGAGAGCTGCCCCCGTGCCTGGGTTTAAATCCCGGTGCAGATCTTCCTCCATAACCTCATTTCCAACTCCTCCCACACTGGCTTACACCTGCCAGTAGTCTGGTCTCTTCTGCCTTTCTCAGCTACCATTGTTAGTCTGGGCAAGTGTGGCCCTGTGATGTAGGACCCACTGGCGAGCCTCTTTCAAAGGCACAGCAAGCCCCTCTCGCTACATCATGCGTTAGAGTCACGCCCATCTCCCTGGCTCCAAGCTCCACAGGCACAGCTTAACATTACTAAAACACTGGCCAAGCTCTTTAGGTATGCAAAGTAACTCTCAGTGGCCCTGCTCCACTTCCTCTTCCCCCAGCCATGTTAGTGGGGGGAGCTTTCCCATTTGGGGGTCCTTGATATTCCCTGTTACATGCTGACCTTTGCATGCATGTAAATTGACGGTGCTTCGACATCTGGCATTTTGGCCAGGATTTTGGGGTGATTCCTAGCTGCCTGCATAACCCAGCTTCTTACTCATGTCAAATCACACTAAGTTATGTCTCCTGCTCTAGATAATCAGCCCATGCTCTCTACTGCTGTAGGGTCATCTCCCCTTGTCCCAGTGGGCCACTCTACACTTAGCTCTCTCCTCTCACTCTATGAGGGAACCGCAGGGGCCCCTCCATACAATATGGGAAGTGAGACAGTCACTGGTCCACCGAGTTTATTTGGCAGTGGTCATCTCCTAGGTTTGGTGCAGGGCAGACTGCAAGGCAGTCCGATCCCAGAGTCCAAGCAATGAATTGAAAAAACAAATAAACAAAATGTCCCCACCCTTGGCTTTTCTTCCCACAACTCCACTGACTTTCTTCTCTAAGAATGGAGAGATGGAGAATTGTCTCGAATCCCAACCTGCAGAATTCGCATGGCCGTGGCTGAATGCATGAATAAGGTCACATGGAAACACGTAGGAATAGAGAACCAGGACCACGCGTCCCCTCCATTATGATCTTGGGGAGGCCCCGCACCGGGTGTTGACCAGCCTTTTATTGCAGTTTCTCAGGCACTTTACATATGAATGGTCTTCATTAACTATGCATGAGTTGGAGATTTACAGTAGGTGGTAGACGCCCAAGATAGTGCATCAAGAGGATAGATATGCAAATGAAAAGACAATAGGCTTGGGCTGAACTCGGGTCTGAGGAAGCTAGGCATGCAATAGCATTTGTTCTTTTGACCTAGGGAGAGAGAGATTTTTAGCAAGAGCAATGTTTTATTTTAAGTCTAAGGAACATGCCATCCTGATTTCCCCACAGGAAATTCTGCTACCCCACTCGTGGGTCCTGCATGCCGACTTTATGTTCCATGAGAGATCGTGTTCTTATTAGACGTGAAAACATAAGGGCTACAATTCCCCACTGTGGGAGCACGAAATTCCCTATAGAGAACCATATAATGAACTTCCTGCCTCACCTGACTCTTGTCTCCTCTTCCCACTATCCATTCAGGTAAGAACGGGAACTTCCCTTTCTTTCCACTTCCTAAATACTTGAGAGTTCCTCTACGTCCTATTCTTCTCCTTGCTAACTCCAGCCTCAAAGTTGAAACTTAATGAAATGACACATAGCATATGAGGAATAGCTACTTACCCATAAAGGAACTAATTCGGGAGACATTTCAAAAATAATACACATCTCCCAGCTGGTGTAGCTCAGTGGATTGAGCACAGGCTCATGAACCAAAGGGCCACTTCCACAGTCTGGTCACATGCCTGGGTTGCAGGCCAGGTACCCGGTAGGGGGCACACGAGAGGCAACCACACGTTGATGTTTCTCTCCCTCTTTTTCTCCCTCCCTTCCCCCTCTCTAAAAATAAATAAATAAAATATTTTTTAAAATAGTGCACATATTCTGTAAGTCAACAGGAAATAATAGCATCTGATTGGAATGAAAATTATAACTTGATTCTTTAAATACATTTAGAAATTTATTGGGTGCCAAATATATGTCAGTCTTTGAAAACAACGAGCTTTCTGCTATGTACTGTATGGTTTCATTTATATGACATTTAGCAAAAGGTGAAACCATAGAGTCAGAAAACAGACTGGTGGTTTGTTTTCTGGGTGGGGAGAGGGGTTAGTTGGAAAAGGGCACGAGGAACTGTTTGTGGGTGATGGAACTCTTCTGCACCTTGACTGTGGCGGTGGCACGGCCACATGTGTGTGTTCAAACGTGTAGAAATGCACACCCAAAGGGTTGGATTTTATTAGACATAAATTAGACCTAAATAAACCTATTATAAAAAAATACTGACGAGCTTTCACATTCCCAAGATTATAACTGACACTTATTGAGCACTTACTAAATTATGCAGGGTTCTACCACTTTAATTGCATTAGCTCATTCAATCCTCACAATAACTCTGTTTGGAAGGTACAATTGTCATCATCATCTCCATCTTGTTAATAAAGGAACTGAGACCTAAAAAAGTTAAGTAGCTCTCCCAAGACGACACAATGAGCACAGCTGGAATTTGAACCCAGATCTGATGCCAAAGTCTATGGGTTTTACCACTATGTGTATGTATGTATGTATGTATATGGCCTCTCAAGATAAGTAAGTTTAGGCTGATAAACGTTGAAGAGGTAAACTGGTAACATTTATGTCTGCCTGTAACTTACCCTTCCTAGAGTCCTTTTTGGTTTAATCACATTTACTCTCAGGTCAGAATGTAAGTGGTACACCACCCCCCGCCCCATAATTTCTCACATCCAAGGAACAGTTCTCCAGTTGCCCCAGTTGAACATCCCCAATTAGATGGAAAGACCCATTCTTGTCAGCAGCCTTCAGTGAGCTAAGAATGAGTCATATCTTGGTGACTCTTGGCTATGAGGATTCCCTGTAAAGTTCTAAGGGGTTGGGTGGCCCACCATATCTCAAACTCCTGACCAGGTCTTCAACCTATATGATAAGCTGGGGGTCTTGCTGTTCCAACCCACATGCCCCCGTAATCTGGCATAATGCAGATGGCAGACTTCTCCCCTTCTGACAGGGAGTTCCCTTCTCAAGTCTTCACTCACTTGCCCTGGGTCTGAAAACTCCAGCTCATGCTTCCTCCAACAGCAAATGAGTGAAGCACTGTGTTCATTAGCTGCTTATGCTAGCACACCCCAGAAGGCAGGATGCATGCCAGGGAGTCTTCCCAGCTGCTTTTCTCTATGGTCAATTATGGAGCTTGGTGTAGGACAGTGGTAAGTTATGGCAAACTCAATGCTGGTTCTTGCTGCAGGAAAGGAGTGCTGAGCCCTACATCGCATCTTCTCGTTCTCCCGACATGGCATGTACCATGCAGGGCCCGCTTGCCATTAGCAAGGATTCAGAGTGTGCACTTCATTACCACAGAGGCTTTAGGCATCTGTTGAATCCACTGCTGGGGAAATTTAAATGGTCAAGTCTCAATTTGTTCAGCCAGGACTTTGGACCGGAAGTAGACAATGCAAACATGCTGAAAGACCAGTGATCCAACCAGCAAATTCCACCTGTGCTTCTGTCTTATCTGCTTTACTTAGGGAGCAATGTGGTCCTCCATTACCACTGGCGAGTCACTGATGATGTCCATAAGGCCTTAAGCAGGTACTTTGGAATTGAGGAAAGAGCACCCAGGCCATAGCTGAACTCATCTGTCACTAAGCCTTATTGGGCCCCTGGACCAGAGGACAGGGCTGCTTTGACTGGGTGATTTGAAAGTCTATCATCTCGAAAGTGCATTTATCTCTAATTCCCACTATTAAGAGCATCTATTGGTATAGCTGGTCAATGTATGATAAAGGTGCTGAGGATTGGGACGAAGTTGGGTCAGTTTTGATGGCATGGTAAGGGGAGAGAGGTAAGGGAGTAGGGCAAGTTTGTAGAAAGGGAGCTGTTCCAACCCAGTTGATGGAGCCTCAGAGAAGAGCTCTTGAAGTGGGGACATCATGGCACTGAAAACAGCATCAAAAATAGTCAAGTGGATCTTAGAAGACAGATTTTTTTCTGCTCACCGTTTGGCCTGCAATAGAACCTGTCGGTGCCACTCCAAACTGTTACCTGTTGTTTGTACCTCTGTATAAGGGAATTTTTCCTTTTTAATAAAGAAAGCCATGCAAATACTGGATACCTGATGGAAAGGGTCAAAATGAAGTGAATAAAGGACATAAAGGAATTAAGAGACAAAAAGTGCCGATGTTGTTTATATTTACCTTTGCAGCCCGGAACATGAAGATAAAAATCATTTAAAATTCAGTAGGACAGGCAGAAAAGCAGCAGGGAGATCAGGCAAGATAGTAACAGGAGGCAGAATTAATTCCTTAAGAAGGGGGACTTCCTGTAACTTTATTTCCTCAAACATTAGAAATCACATGATTAAAACCTGTAAAGCCATCATATATCTTTACCCATAAAAAAAAAAAATTGCTGCCTTTAGCCCTGGCTGGTGTAGCTCAGTGGATTGAGTGCCAAAGGGTCACCGGTTCGATTCCCAGTCAGGGCACATGCCTGGGTTGTGGGCCAGGTCCCAAGTAGGAGGCGCGCTAGAGGCAACCACGCATTGATATTTCTCTCCCTCTCTTCCTCCCTTCCCCGCTCTCTAAAAGTAACTAAATAAACATGACAAATACTGTCTTAAAAAATTGCTACCTTTAGAGTTGTCCCTTGTCCCTGTTTCTGAGTCATCTATTTTGTTGTTTCAATCCCCCTGAATGTTTTTGCTTCAATATTCTTTTATTCCATTGAACAAATGGTTATCAGATGACTGCATACGGAAAACTTACTGCTGCCGGTGGGAAAGACGGTGATTTCTTAAACGTTCTCTGAGCTCTACACTCAGACCATTATGAAAGAAACATCAATGCATGGGGCGGGACAAGATAGGCCCACGGTTGTTTGTATGGGATATAAGACAATAATTAATACACAATAGTTCAAAAATGAACTGTGTTTCAAGTACTCACAACTCTAAACCTGCTTTTGCCTGACCCTGGATTAAACCAGATAAGTAGTTACTATACACAAGCACTGTGCCGAGAGGAGAGGACTATGGTTATACACAGCTATGCGGCGCTAGCACTTCTGAAGACTGAGAATCCCTGATTTAAAGGAAATGCCATGGGATGGAAAACTGAATTATGAACATTTCATTTCTGTGATTACTTCCACCTTCTCCAAACTCCCTCCCCCAGCTTGCCTTTTCTCATAAGTAAGAGGCACAAGGTCACAGTTCACTGACTTAGGTCATTGGCTCGAGGATTTGTAAACATAGATCAAGATGTCAGCACATCATCAAGGCACAGTGGCCTTGCTCACAGACGCAGCAATCCAAATACGTCAGACCGTGTTCGGACCGCACGTGGTCAGCGCGACCTCGGGAGACACCGCCTGCGCGCTCCTCCCGGGGCCTGCTGCAGCGCCCCTTCAGTGCCGAGCAGCAGTTCAGCCCCACCCTGCCCTGTGGCCTGGGCTTCTGAATCCCAGACGGGGGTCCTCCCCCACCCTCAGGGGTTCGGTGATCTACAGAGGTGACCGTGTATACGGGATGAGCCTGGAGACGTGAAAGGTTCTGCGCTGGTCTCTCGCACCGGGAACGGGCCTGGACGCGCTGACGGTGCTGCGTGCTATCACTCTAGTCTGGAAAGGTCAAGGCCACGTGGGTGTGTAGGAAATGGGGAATACAGAAAACACAAAGGATGAGTACAAATTGGTTTTCACCATCTAGTAATTTTTCTGTGTATATATATGTCAAAGCCACCTTTAAGAATGTATTTTAGAGCAAAATAAAAGAGTAGCTTTAATACTATTGTTCTGTAAGATTGCCCAGACTCTCCATGGAATCTTCTTTATTCTTTGCCCTGCACTGACCCAGTTAAGTATGAGACCATTCTTGCCGATGGAGGGGGCAGATTCTAAGTACAGTATCACAGTCCCTTCCCAATTATTTGGCATTATGTAAAGCCACTTCCAGGAAATGCAATTTCCCTGTTTTATTTATGTTTTCAGCGGGGGAGGTGTGTGTGGATGAGGATGTCAAGAAAGGTGGAGGTGTACTTCTTAGTCCCACGTGGTCCAAGGTGACCAGCAGGGGCAGGTCCAGCACACAGGCTGTGGACCCCACCCCAGACCTGCTGATTGAGAATCTGCATTTCCACGAGACCCCAGGTGCTTCCACACTGTGCACCTGAAGTGTGAGAAGCACTGGCCTGTGGAGCCCCTTCCTGGCCTTCCTCAGGTGGTATCGATTGTCCGGATTTGTACGGAACGTTCACACTTCCTTGATGTTGAAACTAGCCATAAAAATCCCACCTCCGTGAGAGTAAACACCTTTGCTCAAACCACAGCCCTGATTCTTTGGGGAAAACTCCTAATATGTTGCCTTCTGAATGCCCTGAGAGTTGCAAGGCGCTCCAAATGGAAGTCAAGGAAGGAGGGCAACCCTTAATATTGCCTCCACCTCAAAGTCCACTCCAGGGTCAGAGCTGTTGTGTCTGCAGCTCCTTATGTCACAGTAAATCATTCACCCAGTGGGGGCAAGAGAGAGATTCTCAACAGAGCTCTCCGTTCTGTTAGGAAAAAATCCACACTCATCTTACCCCTCTTCACCACCATACCTGCTTTTATTTCCTGCCTCAGATGATTCGTTCAACCTTGGCTCCTCCACCAGGGGGCCCCGGGGGGCTCAGGCAAGGCACGAGGGATGGTAGCGACCCTAGTCAGAGGAGCTGGGATCGAAGATTTTGGGTGCACTGCTGCCCATAGAGGGAGAGAAAGAAACGACAGAAGTCAAAAACTGCCCCATTCATCCCCGCTGCCAGCACGGTCGTGTGTGTGCGTCAGGACGTATGTCCCTCCAGCCTGGGCAGAGTCCCCCAAAGCACTGCTAACATTAGGCCCTCCCTTGAAATCTCAAACCAGGAAGGTGTTCCCAGCCTGACACCTGAAGCCGCCTGCGAAGAGCCGCTTTCCCCTTTCTTGGACCAGTGGCACCCTGTGAAGGGTCATTCTTTTCTCTCTTCACAAACTTGATCCGTGTCACAAAGCTTTTGTGCCTGGGGCACTGTGGCTACCTCTGGGTTTTGGCATTGGGTCCTCCTCTCTCTTGAACAGCATCAGACAGTGCCCCTGCCACCCAGCCTTGGCCTTGGCCTTGGCCTTGGCCACCAAGCATTCATCGGGCGCTTCTTGCTTCTCCACCTGGGTCTGGCTTCTTAACATCTGCTTCTTAATTACTGCCTGTTATGAGTTGAATTGTGTCTCCCCAAAAATATATATTGAAGTCTAGCACTGGTACCTTAGAATGTGACCTTATTTGGAAATAGGTCATCAAGTTAAAATGAGGTCATTGAGCCCTGGCTAGTGTGGCTCCATTGGTTGGGCATTGCTCCACAGGGCAAAGGGTCGCTGGTTCGATTCCCCATCAGGGCACACGCAGGTTTGGTCCCTGATCAGGATGTGTTCAAGAGGAAACCAATTGATGTTTCTCTCCCTTTCTCCTTTTCTTCCCCTGTCTTTTAAATAAATACATATTTTTTTTTTAAATGAGGTAACTGGGATGAGCCCTCATCCAATGACTGGTATCCTTATAAAAGGGAGACTTTGGAAACACACACACACAGAAAGAGGACCAGGTGAAATCACAGAACACCACAAAAAGATGGAGGATTGGAGAGTTCGCCTCCCAGCCAGGGAACGCCTGAGGCCACCAGGGGCCAGGAGCGAGGCCTGGAGCCCAGCCGCGGTGCCGTTGGAGGAGCAGGGCCTGCCGGCACCTTGTTTTGGACTGCTAGCCTCCTGAACTGTGAGACGAAAAATTTTCTGTTGTTCTAAGCCATCCAATTTGTGGCACTCTGTGTGGCAGCCCCAGGAAAAGCACACCGAAGATCACGGGAGGTGGGGATGAAGGCGAAGAAGGAGGTGAGTGGGGACATCGAGGCTGACGAGAGGTAGTAAGAGGGCGCGCAGAAATCCGAATGTCCCTAGATATGCGTATGTGTGCGTCTGCACTTTGTCAACGTGAAAACTGATCTGTGAGCTCACCGGGTCTGGCGATTTTCCCTCCCCGAGAAGGTCATGTGAGAAGCAAAATGAACATCAAGCCATCTTCCATCTCCCCTGAAACAGGTGGGAAAAAGGAAGTGAGAAGCAGGGGAGATAACTTTCTAAGCCCCTGGCGCCAGCGCGTAAGAGAAGTGGGGTGGGAAGTCGGGTTTTCTGACTCCTTGCCCTGACTCCTGGCATGCAGACCGACCCTCGGAGCCTTATTTTTGGTTGGCACACAGAAATTCACTGTTCCTGTGACAACTTATTTCACAAGATTACATTGTGCCTCCCTCGGTGGTTTCTTTTTTTAAAGGGAACTTTTGACTGAAATATAATATACCAGAAATGTGCACAGATCAGAAGTGGACAGCTCAACGTGTCTACATCTGTGTAAGCAGCACCCAGACAAAGAATGAGCACATCGCCCGCACCCCTGCGGCCCTCCTGCCCCTCCCGGTCAGCAGGCCAACAAAGGAACCAGTATCCTGACTTCTAACATCGCAGACTGATTTTGCCTGTTTCCGAGCTTGATATAAATGGGATTTCACAGTACTCTTTTGTGTCTGCCCTCCGTCCCCCACATTGTCTGTGAGATTTGTGTGTGTGCTGCATGTGCAGTAGCACGTTCTCACCGCGGTCAAGTATTCCGCGGTTCAGAACTTTTGAACCAAATCAAGAGGTCCACAGAGAGAGAAGTGTCCTGAAATCATTCAAGCTGGTCCTTAAAAGCAAAACGTTACAGCAGCCAAATTGCTGAGGCAACAACAAAAAAGTTGGTTAATCTTTACAAATTGGACTCAATTTATTAGCCATCTATGAAAAGCCACTTTCCCAGGTCACTCCCCGACCCCCTTTCCTCCTCTTGCTGCCTGGGTTCCCACGGCCCCAGCTGTGTCGCACTAGGGGTGACTCAGTCTGGACGGATAGGTCAGGGTGGAGGTTAACTAGCTGTGTTCTATGTGGGTGACCTCAGAGTCACTCAGGGCCCGACTGTTTCTCATTTTGCCAGTGGGGTTTCTGTACCTCCGCACAGGCAGCTTTGCAGTCGCCTTTACACTCTCAGGGAAGCTGTCTCTCCCATCTGAAATTTTGGGGTTATTCCCCTTGTCTGAATTGTCCTCAGGATAAAGCTCCTGAAGCTCCAGGCTAGCCAGAGACAGAATGGCCTCTGCAGAAGGCAGCCGGCCCTCCTGCCCAGCCCCTCCCTGTGCAGCCACTGCTAACAGTCACTCCCACAGCTTTCTCAGGCTCTGGCCTCCATTCCCAAGAGCAGCTTGGCTGGAAAGGGGCTGCACCCTCTCCTCTCATCTTTTACTTGCCAGACCACAATTGGCCCTGATTTCTTCATGCTGACCAACTGTTCTGGGGTCTCCCTTTTGCTGGTAACAGTGACCTCATCCCAAAGTGCAATTTTAAGGGAGCGCTGATGCAAATCAGCTGGACGGCAATCCTGAGCCTGCGTCCATATATGGTACAATCCCTGAACCAGGGCAGGGATAGTGCTGAGTGCAACACAGCTGATTCACCAGCTGTCCCTCTCCCTCCCTGAGCTGCGCCTGCCCACTCCAGTTTCCAGTGACATCAGCACTGTGCACCCATAACAAAAGGTTATGGACTACTTTGAGCCTTTGGGAGGTGGCAGTTTACTGCAATTTTTACTTATTTCTTGGCTCCCCAATTCCTGGGAAGCTGTCCTTTCTGGAATGTCATAGAATAATAATATGACTGGTGCTTTTTCTTCAGTACTTCTCTTTCTTGCTGACGGACAGCCTGGTTCGAGGAGGTCAGGAGAGAAGACAGTTAGAGCTCAGAGGCTTGCTCAAGCCCGACTGCAGAGACCGTTTGGAACAGGAAGCAGTCAGAGGGCCCCACCCGACACAAGCCCTTAGCGGGAGACTTGGCTATTCTTTGGTCTCCACCCTTAAATAGTTTTTATTTTTTGGCCTTCTTTTAAGTATGAGCGATGGAACTAAGAAACACAGGAAGGAATATTGAAATCTGGATTACCAGCTCTATTCAAAGCTCATTAGTGAATAATCATGTTCTTTTTTATTAGCATCCTCGACACTGTCCTAGTGCCTATTGAAAGCAAACCTGGGACTGGACTCCAGCGGTGGTGTGCCCGAGCCAGCTCAAACTGGTCTTGAACGTAATTGTTCAATTTTCAGGAAATTTGCAAGCCAATTGTTAAATACACTGATTATTAAAGATTAAGTTACATAAAGTTAAAATGGAAGAAATTTTATTTAAACAAAGGTAGTCATCAAAACTCATTCACTTCCTAATGAGTCCACTGCATCTTACTATTATCTGTGCTCTTGAGTGGTTCACACTATCGTGTCTGTGGGGTGGAGATGCCACATCCCTCCCCAGCTCCTTGTTCAGTGATGCCACACTGGAAGCTGGAGATCAGGCATGATGGCAGTGTTTACGTGGAAGGCACTACAGATCGGGTCTTTTCCCCTCCATGGTCCCGGAGCCAGCTGTTGACAGGGAGACGTGAGGGTGAGGAGGTCAATAAAAAATGACTCAACCACTCCCTGCCCTCAAGGTACTTATAACAGAGTAGGGAGACCAGTCCTTCAAGGCCTGAGGTGCCAGTGTCTCCTCTAAGATGTCAGATGGGGAAGTTAAAGGGCATGAGCTTCGGGGTCAGAGAGACCTGCATTAGCACCCCGGTTTTGCCACTTGCGGACCACGTCACTGCCGCCAGGGTGGGGCTCAGGCGAGCTGGGGACGCACAGATCGGTTGTTTGCGGCCGTCCTCTGCTCTGATTGGCCTGCTCATTAAGCATTTTAAGTATCAGTACTTAACCCCGCAGGGGAGACACCAAGATCATGAAGGCGATCTTCCCAGAGCGAGGCTCGCCCACTCCACTTCAAGGGTGCTGACCCCTGTTGTTTTCCCAAACGCGGGACACTCGACTGCATGATCTGTGGTAGTGAGGGACTGTGTTCACGATTTCACCTGGGGCGGGGGTTGGGCATTTTAAATATCAGCCATGGTTACAATTAGGGGGCCTTACAGACCTCTAGAGATCACCCCATTACACCAGGACCCAGGCCTGAGTGGGAGGGAAGGGCTCAGAGAATGGCACACAGGCTCCCAGCCTCTGGCTGAGCTTCTAGAGCTCAAATCTGGAAAGCGCTGCTTAGCACACTTCATCAAACCTGAGCGCCTTTGCTTGTAAGATACACCTTCGTTTCACAAACCACTATTAAAGAAAAAGAGCTGCCAAGTAAACAATGACATGCCATCATGGTAAGATCAATGTTAAATCAATAAGATGTGATGTGACCAGTCAGGGCCGGGCAGGTCCATGGTATTCACACAGACGGAATATTCACGGAGCCGTTGGATGTCCAGCATGCCTTTATTCACGGGTGGGTGAGCCACGCATGCTGCGTGCCTATCTACATGTCTCTGTGTGGCACGTGTCATGGCCCTTGCTCCCCAGTGTGGCACCCATCATGACACCTGTCCCCTTGTGTGTCTCTGTCTAGTGAGAAGCCCCTACTTGTTTAAGTACAAGAGGGGAACAAAGCCAGAAAAAAAAAAAGGTAGAACATTCCATAACATAGCATAATTCTGCACATGCGAGCCCACTTCATGTGATGGGAACAGTTTATCAGACCCAGTCTCAAGGCTGTGAGAACGCTGGTTACCAGGCCCCTCCAAGGCTATGGGAACACCGCTCCCCTTAGTTACCCAGACATCTGGGTGCAGAAGCCAGACTGCCTCACACTTACCCTACAGATGTTAAAATGAGAAAAAGTGTGCATCTTAGAATCAACCAAATATGACACCGCATCTTCCACCAAAGATAAAGGTTAACTCTTAAGATGCTACCAAATCAGTCAAAATTGGCAGAGCAGGTACTCATGAGTTTCTAAAAAGACAGGGGCCAAGGTAGAAAAGTGAGAGTAGGGTCCTGGAACTCCTTGAAGCCCCGCTAAAGGATGTGGACTCCCTCCCGCAGGCAGTGGGCAGGCACCAGGGGTATGACGTCCCTGATCGTGTGGCCTCTGGTGTCTGAAATAGTAGTTACGACTCCATCTGTCGATGTAAGAAAGTCCAAACCTGTAGAGAATTTTTGTAGGAGTTTATTTGAGCCAAACTGATGACATGCTGGAAAGCATGATCTCAACTGCTCTGCAGAATGATAGTTTTGCAGTTTATTCTATACATTTGGAATTAAGGAGGGAGGTACGGAAATTACAGGAAGGTGGGAGAAAGCAACGTACAAGATAGTTAACAAGATTAAGTATTCCCTTGGAGGTGATTATGCCTGGGAAGGGTCTGAAAACGATTACTCCGACAGTTCAAAAGTATGATAACCTAGGTGCGAAAGAACAATGGGCAGGGCTTACCGAAGGCAAAGACAGACCCTTCAGGGAAGAAGGCCTGGGTCTTGACTACCTACCATGCTCTCCCCAGTTAGGAATTTATGATCAGATCTCACTGGGAAGTTACTCTCTGCCACTGAACTTGTCAGATTTATTGCAGACAGACCCCCTTCTTCATTCACACGTTTCACATCAAAGCATGAACCCCCCCCCCCTCACTCAAGAGAGTTGGACTGGAGCAACTGCTGAGCTCAACTTTGACTAGCACTGATCAGCGTCTTCACTTCTGTTACGAATGAGGATGCACTCACACGGCAGTTCTCTTTTAATCAGGAGCTCAGATATAATCCGGGAATTCCTGGGTATTTATTCAAAGAAAATCAAAACTCTAACTCAAAGAGATATCTGCACCACCATGTTCACTGCAGTATTATTTACGATATCCAAGACATGGAAACACTCAAGTGTCCATCAGTGGGTGAATGGGTAAAGAAAATGTGAGATACATATATTTTATGTCCAGAAGGTATCCAGCCATGTACTATGAAGAACAGATGTTTATCGAAACATTGTACATAAGACAATGACACCTCAATCCCCTTCAAAGTAGGCACCTTGGGACCTCACATAGTTCTCCCAATTGCCACCAGCTGCCCTGTCATATTTTCCTGAATCTCATCAATGGTCTGAAATCTCTTCCCTTTCAAAGGTGATTTTAATTTTGGGAAAAGCCAGAAGTTTTAGGGTGCCAAATCTGAGCTGCAGGGGGCTGAGTCATCTGGGTGATTTGATGTTTCACCCCAAAACTCTGCATGCGATGTGATGCATGAACTGTGTGGGCACATTTTTGTTATGAAGCTGCCAATCATCAGTTGCCCACAGCTGCAGCCTTCTGAATCATCTGAACAGTTTCTGTGGAGGAACGTTCAAGCTTAATGCAAAATTTGATGCAGATGTGTTGCTCCACTCGCTCAGTCATTTCAATGTGTGAGCCACGCAGCACAGATGCTCACTCAGCGTTGGCTACTGCCCCCCCACCCCCGACTAGCACAGTGAAGTCGTCCTTGTTCACACATGTGCCATCCAGTTCACTCTGCTTGGCTGCCAGTTTATATCGATGTTGCGTGCAAACTCTCCTCATTATATTAACAATGGCTGGACTTTTTCTGGACAGACCTTCATATATCACATTTATATATGTCACACATATATGGAATATTATATATAATGGAACATTATTCAGCCATAAAACAATGAAATCTTGCTATTTGCAACAGCATGGATGGATGTTGAAGGCATTATACTAAGTAAAATAAGTCAGACAGAAAAGGATAAATACAGTAGATCTAACTTATACATGAAATCTTTGAAAAAATACAAAACCCAAGCTCATGGATATAGAGAACAGATTGGTGGTTGCCTGAGGCAAGGAGTGAGAGTGGGGGTAATGAGTGAAATGGGTCAGAAAATACAAATTTCCAGTTACAAAATGAATGTCATGAGAATGTAATTATAGTATGGTGACTGTCGTTAATACTGTATTGTGTATTTGAAAGTAGCTAGGAGAGTGTATCTTAAAAGTTCTTATCATAAGGAAAAAAATTTTGCGACTGTGTATGGTAATGGGTATTCACCGGACTTATTGTGGCGGTCATTTGCCATATGTACAAATATCGTTACATTGTAAACCTGAAACTAATATAATGTTATGTCAATTATACCTCAATTTCAAAAAAGTACTATTGACATTTTAAAAAAATAAGGGGCTCAGATTTACTCATCCAGGTGTGCAGGGTCTATGTGTCCTCTAAGTTACTGAGTGACAAAGCCTCTTGACAGGGGAACTGAAGAGTTAAAGATTTTAGCTTCATTTTGGCTTCACTCACAGTTGATAGGCTTAAGTGATTATGCAAGTAGGAAGCTGTTATTCCAGGGAGTGGAATGCACAACCTACCTGGCTCCAGGAGGTCCACAAGCAATTCAACCTTTGTGCCCCCAGGGTCTGCAAGTGACCAAGGTGGTGTCTGAGCCATCCACAGATAAAGAAACACTAGGAAAATTGCCACAGACTGCAAGTCCTATCTGATTAACCTTTTCCCAAACCCCTTACCTACCCCTTTCCTTCTCCCCGTGAAAAAGGTCAGCTTGAGATGAAATGTTAATACAGTTCTTGAGGGTACCTAACCTGCCATATTCACAGGTCACTGGCATTGAATAAAGCGCCAATAAAGATTCAATTCTTGCTCTGGTTGGTGTAGCTCAGTGGATTGAGCAAGGGCTGCAAACCAAAAGGTTGCCAGTTTGATTCCCAGTCAGGGCACATGCCTGGGTTGCAGGCCAGGTCTCCAATGGGGGCCACATGAGAGGCAACCACACATTGATGTTTCTCTCCCTCTCTTTCTCCCTCCCTTCTCTTCTGTCTAAAAATAAATAAATAAAATCTTAAAAAAACAAGATTCAATTCTTGTCTCTACTTATTGGTTCTGGTAGTGACAGGCATCATGAACACTGACTTTTCCAATTTCATTTCCTGCAACTCCATCAGGACACCTCCAGTACTCTCCAGTAAGTCTGGGTATTTGTCAGGGAGTCCTGGTGGCTGTTTGTGGTGTAGACAGATCTGATCCGATCACTGGGGAGGAGTAGGAGGAGGTTGCCTGAGGCAATGGTAGATGGTCTAAGACGGGATTGGCTGAGAAGCTGAATGCCTACAGCATGGAATTATGGGCTAGAAGATTTGAAATAAAAGAAGGGCTCTCAGGCTTGCTCACTCTCTGACTCCCTCTTCTTCTTCCAGGATGCCTGGATGATCGTGCTGAAGCTGCCTGCATTTCCCAATGGACAGTATATTGGATGGGAAGGAACTCCGGGCGCAGCCTAGGGTCAGGCTGGCCTGGCAGAGGGTGGCAGGGTTATTCTTCTTTGGGTGTTCTAGAGGAGACAGGCTCTGAGGCAGAAGCCTGCCATTCTTCCAAAATTGGGTAGCTTTTGTATCTTCTGTTGTTTTAGTTTGTAAACTAACTCTATAGAAATAAGATAATTAAAACTAACAGTGGGAATGATAGGAGAACTCAAGTTTTAAAGAGTTTAGCCTTAGTTGATAGGTTTAAGTGATTAAAGCTGTAACTAAAGAGTTAAAGATTTTAGCTGTAATTGATAGGCATAAGTGACTAATGCGTGTGGAAAGCTGTTATTCCAAAATTGTGTAATTTTTGAATAAAGACCTCTTTCCTTTATCACCAAACCTTTGCCTCTGGAATTTGCCTGCAGAGGGTGACAGTGGGCAGCAGGACCCCACTTGCTGCTCCATGACACCTGGACAGGAGACTCCCTAGGATCCGCCAAGTGGTTTCACTCTGGGACTCTCCTCCAACTCTTGGCCTCCCCGTCACCTTCACTTTAAAATGAATCATTGCGCTTTCTGGTTCAGAATTGCAATCCCAGGTTATGACTCAGAACGGTTGACAGGAATTAAGGTGCCATCTGGTTTGTGTGACATTACAGAGCTCTGTTTGGTAGAATGGGGAGGGGGATCCTCCATCCCAGTACACAGCCCTTTGGAGCAAAAATGGTTGACTGGTCAACCTGTGCTTATGACCCTAAGAAAGTGTGGGGGAGGGTTTTGTTATACTGCTTGGCTTATGTATAATCTGGAGTCAGGAGAATGCTGGCTGCTGAACAAGTCTTTAAACTACTGTACTATACTGCAATTAGAGTTGTTTTGTCAAGGATCAGGGAAATGGGAAAATGGTCCAGAGAAAAGGGAAGCCTGTGGCAGACAGCAGAAGCACAGAAAACCGAGAATATCAGGAGGGTTGCTGCGGGCACGGCCAGGGTTCCTGTTGCCCCTTCAGCCGTGAGGGGGCCTCCCTCTTACTCAGCTGAAGGAGCTGAAGGAGCTGAAGGAGCTGAAGGAGGTGATCCTGAACTAGTCTGTCCATCCTGAATCCATCGGGGAACCAGACTCAGTGGAGAAGAAGCCCCTGTTGAGGCAGGCCAATCATACTGCAAGGGAACAGGGCACTGGAACAAGGAATGCCCCAAGCGAGGGGAAAAGGGGGTGAGAGTCGGAGAACTGGGGTAGAGCTAAGAGTGGACAAAACTGTAGTCCTCTTTGACTGATACCAGAGTGACATATTCTATGATCAATAGACCTCTCACTGAACTGTAACTAGAGTTTCTGGAAGCCCTGAAAGCCAATTTTTTCTGTTGAAGCCCTTAGAATGTGCTGTGGGAGACAGTTTTCCTCTTCTGGGAAGGGATTTTTTAAAAAAGATCTTATGTATTTCATTTTTAGGGAGAGAGGAAGACAGGGAGAGGAACATTGATGTGTAAGAGCTGTATTGATAAGATGTCTCTTGCATGCGTGCACCTGAGGAACTGACCCACAACCCAGGCATGCGGCCTGACTGGGAATAGAGAATCATTTTCTCTCCAGAAGAACAGCTCCACCTACATGTTCCTCCAGAGCATGCCCCGCAGTTTGTTTTGAAACTGCGAGAAGGAGAAAAGAGTCCCTGGCCAGAAGAATTTGAGAATCCAGTAAACCCCACTGTGTGGGCTGCTGGAAGGTGAGGGAGGGCTAGGCAAGCCTCCCTTGTTAAAGTTGACCCCAAACTAGAAGGAGGGACTCCCAACAAGAGGCAGTATTCCTTGCAAAAGGAGACCCTGGAAAGAATACGCCCAACAAAAGACGTGAACAGACACTTCTCCAAGGAGGACATACAGAGGGCACATAGACATATGAGAGGATGCTCAGCATCGCTAGCCATCAGAGATGTACATTAAAACCACAATGAGATACCACTTCACACTGGTCAGAATAGTCATCATTAACAAATCAACAAACAAGTGCTGGCAAGGATGTGGAGGAAAGGAAATTGTAGTGCACTGTTGGTAGGAATGCAGACTGGTGCAGCCACCGGGGAAAACAGTATGGAATTTCCTCAGAAAACTAAAGATGGAACTGCCTTTTGATCCAGTGATACCACTGCTGGGATTATACCCTAAGAATCCTGAATCACCAATCCAAAAGAACCTATGCACCCCAATGTTCATAGCAGCACAATTCACAATAGCCAAGTGCTGGAAACCACCTAAGTGCCCATCAGTAAATGAATAGATCCAAAAACTGTGGTACATTTACATAATGGAATACTATGCAGCAGAAAGAAAGAAGGAGCTCCTACCCTTCACCACAGCATGGATGGAACTGGAGAGAATTATGCTAAGTGAAATAAGCCAGGCGGTGAAAGACAAATACCATATGATCTCGCCTATAAGTGGAATCTAATGAACAAAACAAACAAATGAGCATAATAGTACCAGAGACGTAGAAATAAAGAACAAACTGACAGTGACCAGAGGAGAAGGGGGAGAGGGGAAATGGGGGAAAAGGGGGAAAGGGTCTAGTTGAGGAACATGTATAAAGGACCCATGGACAAGGACAACAGGGTGGGATCTAACTGAGGGAGCAGGGGGTGTGGGCAGGGCAGGGGGGAGCAACAGGGGAAAAATTGGGACAACTGTAATTGAACAATAATAAAAAAGAAAGAATACACCCAATAATTCAGAAGACTCAGGAATATGGACTCATTCAGCTCTGCCATTCCCCATACAAGACTTAAGGATGATAAATGACAGCATATAGAACAGTATACCTGGGGAATGCCTCTGGTATTCAGTGTTGGAATTAAAGATGTTTTCTGTTGCATTCTGGTTGACCAAAACTCTCAACTGTTGTTTGCTTTTGAATGGCAGGACCTGGAATATCAGGTTAAGACTCAGCACTGCTTTTTGGGGGAATCTATGTCAAGCAAACTTTTATTTCATGGCTTGTAGGCATTTGTATTTCCCTGGAAAGATAATTGGGGACCTATGGTATCTCTAGAAGACAGGGAAATGCTTTCTTTAAAAGACATTAATGTAGGCCCTGGCTGGTGTGGTTCAGTGGATTGAGTGCCGGGCTGTGAACCAAAGGGCCGCCAGTTTGATTCCCAGTCGGGGCACATGTCTTGGTCGCGGGCCAGGTCCCCAGCAGAGGGCACGTGAGAGGCAACCACACACTGATGTTTCTCTCCCTCTTTTTCTCCCTTCCTTCCCTTCTCTAAAACCAACCAACCAAACAACAATAACAAAACCATGCTAATGTAGCCTCAGCTGGGAAATGTGAAACTTTTATCAACTGTACTAAACGCTATTTTAGATGAATTGCAACACCACCACTAATGTATCTCATGCCGTTAGTCACGTCAAACTGCCTACAGGACAGTTTTTAGTATGTGGAAGGACTGTTTATTCAACAGCAAAATGATGTTTGAATAATCATATCTGCTTTTATGTGGTTTTAGTTTGTATTTCTTTAACTAAACTTATCTTATAGAAATAAGATCGTTGAAAACTAACAGGAGGGGAATGATAGGGGAACTCAGGAACTGGAACACATGACCTACGTGACTCCAGGAAGTCAACCAGAAGCAATCTAGCCTTTGTGCCCCAAGGGCTCTCTCTGAGCCACTGTGTTCCAGGGAAGGAACGTCAGTGACTCAGATAAAGAACTGTTGATCCACAGATAAAGAATGCCAGGAAAGTTGCCACAGACTGCAACTCTTATCTGATTAACATTTTTCCAAACCCCTTACCTACCCTTTTCTTCTCCCTATGTAAAAGGTTGGCTTGAGGTGTTAAGATGGTTTTTGAGAGTATACAACACACTGTCTTCTCAGATCACTGGTATCTGAATAAAGCACCTATAAAGATTTGATCCTTGTCTCTACTTATTGGTTCTGGTAGTGACAGGCAGCACGAACACCAACTTTTCTGGTTTCACTCTGTACCCACCTGAGAACTCTGCTCTGGAAACCCAAAGGTCTGGCCTGGACAGAGGGATACTTTGCAAGATGGAGACTTTAGGGGTCACTGAATATCAGTTGCGCCACCTACTTCATCCCTTTTTCCTAGTCCAGAAAATTTGGAGATTTTTCTGTGTACATTTATAGTTAGAGGGAAAGAAATCTCAGCATCGCCTTATGGAAGTATCCCAAGAAATCACCTCCTTGCCACACTTTTTCTGATTGAGAAGTGGAGACTTGGAAAGAAATGAGCATGGGTGGTTTGAAGTAACCCACCAAGGCATGCCAGAGAAATCCAAGTTTCCTGCTACCCCTGGGGCGTGCCAGGAGAGGCATCCCTCAGGCATACCTCCATCTGCCTCTTCCTACCCTGGGGCCTTGGCAAGTTACTTAACATCTCTGGGCTTCCATTCTCTTTTCTGTAAGATGGGGTTAGTAATAGTACCTACTACAGAGGGCTGTTGACAGGATTAAATACGTAAGTCCATGAGAGAGGCTTAGACAGTTGCCTGCCCGCCAGTCATTGCTCCATAAAGACTGCCTGTTTTGTAGTTCTTCTGTGCAGTCTTAGGCTGCCTCCCCTCACACGTCACTCCCGCTATCAAACTGGAAGGCTGAACTTTGAGACTTAGGGACAGAGGCATCTGTGGAATTTGCTCCCCTTGCTAATCTGACGAAGTCAACAAATCATTTCTGTTCAAACCAGAGGAGCCTCTGGAGATGTTAGGTCATGACACTGAATAGCTCTACATGTGAGGCACTGAGCACTGGATGGAGGGAGCTTCAGAAAGCAGGAGGTTTCTGAGGGCTGGGAGAAGCCCGCTGAGTGTGGAGGGGAAGGAGAATGATGCAGCAGCCGCGGGGCTCCTAGGCTGGGGCACTTGGCACAGAACTGGGTGCAGAGGGCCAGGGCCGGGGATGTGATGCGGGCCTTTGCGGCTAGAAAGGAAGGGGACTCGGGGAGCCTATGAAAAGAACCATTTTCTGTGGTGCTCAGGAAGGGCCTCTCATGGGGGATTTCCTATGCAGGGCTCCAGGCCTTGGCTGCCTTCCCAGGGAAAGGTGGTGCTTGTCGTGAGGATCCTGCACACTGCTCAGCTTTAGTTCAGTGACTAACGGTGCCCACTCCTGTCTCCAGCACTGCCGGTCTCCCAGAGCCTTGTTCCGCTGGGAACAAAACACTGTTTGCTTCAATCACACACTTCAGATGTCTTAGTGCGAGACAGGGACACTGAGGTCACAGCAGAAGTAGAATAGAGAGGAACAGAAGTTATGAACAATGCTGGAGTAAGGGGAGGGTGCAGACTACGAAGGGCACACACTCAAGATGGGACACAGTGGGCTATTTCAAAGAAATGGGCCCTTGGCATGGCCTTTGGTGCGGCCCAAAGACTACTGGCAGGCCCCCCGGCCATGGCTCACACTCACATGGCTATTCGAAGCAGCTCAATGTGGCCTGAGGCAAAACCTACTTGGAGAGAAAATTTTCAAAGTGATTTTTTAAAAAGCACAATCCATGCCCTTTTCCTCTTTTTCTCATCCCCAATCAAAAAGTACAGCATACACTGTTGAAAATCACATCTCAGAAGCAGCGTGCACTTCCTGACAGCATCTGCCAAGATTTCCGATGAGGCCAATAGAAACGTGTTCCATTTTCATGTTGTTTGATGAATAGATGGAATCTTTGCACACCTGTTCAGGCGCGATGATGACGATACCGTTGCTGGAGGCGTTGCACAGCAAAACAATCTACCCCCTGCCGGGGTCCAGCCTCCCTTCCTCTTTTTTCTCTTTCACTCTTCACAGTCCTGGGTCTCCCTTCTTCTCGTGTTGACTTTGTCGCTCTCACTTTTCCTTTTCTCTCTTCGTTTCTTTCCTCACCTCAGTGCCCTGCCCTGCTGACAAAAACCTGTGGGGCAAAGTGAGGGATTCCCATCGTGTCAGGAGGAGGGACTGCTGGGAAGGCAGTGTGGCCAGGGGCCAGCGGCCAAGAGCAGGAGAAAGAGGAGTCTTTGGGCCCCTTCTCACAGCCCTGGGGCGTCCTGCTGTACGGGGCCCTTTCTGACTTCAGCCCCGTCCCAGGAACATCTGCGCCTGCCCCATGTCCAACTTCATCAGCAAGGAATCGAGAGAGACAGCAACGCGGACAGCTAATTCCTGCTAAAGAAACAACAGATGGAAAGGGTTTAATACATTTAACATCCAGGAATATTTTGCATCATAGCTGGATACTTTCTGGGTACATAACTGATTTATGAGGGAATGAAGTTTTAATGTTGGAATATAAGCACAAAAATTTAAAATGAGGGGGCTAAGTTTCAGGGTCAGGGAGAGCCTTTCTTGTATTTTTAAAATCATTCACTCTTTTTTATCAACAAATATTCACTCAGCACCTACTATGTGGCACAGAATAAAATGATTACTAAAGCACATAGATGGAAAACTATGATTCCTGCCTTTCAGGCCTCTAAAATCTACCCCAAGACAAAGTTCTACCCAACCTAAATATAGCTTTGATCATGCACATGTCTCCTGTGTGAAGCAGGGTGTCCTTGGGGATCCTTCACTGTAGAGTAACTACAGGCACCAGTTAGAGAAGGGATGGTAGAAACTCCTGCATGTTGATCCTTTAGTCCATCCACCCATCCACTCTTCCACACATCCATCCATCTGTTCATCCATCTGCCTGTTGATCCACCCATCCATCACTTATCTACTTACCCATCCAACTATTCATCCATCTACCCTCCTACCTGCCATCCATCCGTTTTCCCACCCATCCATCCATCCTTGCAAGCATGTGGTAAGAGGTCAATTATAGCTTCGTGAGGAGTAGGCACACCTAACCAACTATTGTGGTAGGAAGCCACGCAAAGACAGTACCCCAGTAGTTGTGTGTAGCATCCATGCCTGACAATTCACGTGTGAATGGTTCCTGAAGACAGGGCTGTGATCTGAGAAACAGAGATGAGATAAATTTCAAGGGCTGGTAACAGAGGTTTACAGGGAGGTTCTTAAATTTAATCAAGATAGTGTCTACCTCTCTCCCCTGTGCAGAAGAGAGCTGCCCAGGGAAGGCAGGCACAGCCGTCAAGCAACGATTCTTCACAAAAACCTTTTCACCAAGTTCTTGCTAGATTTTCCTCGATGTGATGACCCACTGCATCACGAAGGTGCTGTTCTGAAAATTATTACTTTCTCCTTGAACGTAGAGAAAATAAGATAACTGTTTCTGCGGGCAGTTGAAGTTCCCAATATACTATCTATTGATAGATAACCCCCAAATTGGAGGACTCAGTGGAAATCTATGCCTAAAATTGTTGCCTTATTCCCCAAATATTGTATTTCAGTATTTTTCTGGGTGTGGGTTTTCTGACTGAAATTTACTCATTTCTAATATCAATTTGAGCTATGTCTCTTTTTAAAAAATGCTCCCATCGCCCCATCTGACAGTCAGGTGGCAGTCATTAGTTGTCTGGAATTAATTCGTCCCTAGCTGAGAAGAGGAATCCGAGGCCAGTGGTTAGAGCCCTCCGCTGTCTGGTTCCCGCATCTTACTTTATCACTGAGTCACCAGATGACATTGGGCAGGGGACTTGGTTTACCGAGTTATTGCCTATCCGCTAAAGAAGAGCAGGCATGGGGGTTAGAGCGGGCACAGGGTCTAGAGCCCGTGTTGGGGGCACTGAGCCAGGAGGAACAGGCCCTTGTCCTCAGCGCAACTCATCAAATCCTTACTAACTGCAGCAAGTTTTTGAGCTTTCCTTTCTTTGTCTCTAATATGAGGGGAAAGGTTATATGATCTTTAAGGTAGTTTCTAAAACCTGGAATCTTAATTCCACTCACTCTGGTACTTTGCATACTTAATACAGGGTGTCATTTCTAACAACATGCTCCTCTAGATGAGAAAAAAATTCCCAAATCATCATGACACATGATATGGCATTTCGCACTCGGTTTCACTGTTTTAAAATGTAAATACAGTAGAAGCTACAGTGATTACTAGAATGATAGAATTAAAGTAACACATTCTGTTTCTTAACCTTTAAAATCACTGTGCTATCATTGTTTCAAATTTTTGGTTCAAATGCAAGATTCTGCAGTACCTTAGGGAGGAGACATGCCTGTGCTGGGAATAAGCTCAGACAATTCCCATGGATATGAACTTAGGACAAACGTGTACATCTGAGACCACATATATCTGGGTCAACTGTAAATATAGGAGTCCCTAGGATTCACTTGCATACAGAATGCAATGTCTATTAAAAAATAAATGGTAAAAATATGCTAAGTTAAAACTTACATTTATATTAAAACTCAACAGCAACTACAAATGCTTAGAACTTAGACCAAATGATTTGGGTGAGGGAACAGTGTTTTTATCATCTACATTGTTTAGAGTTGTCATGGTGCTAATAAAAAAGCAGACCGGTATTTAGTCAGTTTTATCATTTAGAAAGCTTTTGGACAATAATTTTAGATTTACGGGAGAGTTTTAAAGCTAGTATAGACAGTCCCCTTATACAGTTCACTCAACTTCTATAGCACATTTATGAAAACACAGAAATTAATATAGGAACAATACTATTAAGCAAACAGCAGACTTTATTTGGATTTTAGCAGTATTTCCACTATTGCCCTTTTTCTGTTCCAGGGTTCAATCCAGGATACCACATTGCCTTTAGAGGTTTATCACTGTCTTAAGATTCTTTACAGATCATGCAAGCCCCTGGTCCTGCATGCACAGCTGCCATTCCCGCCACTTGCCCCTGGCACGCCACCGATTCCACTGCACTGCTGTGGTACTGGGGGCTGGGACATCTGACGGCTGTGAAGTCTCACCCTGTGGTGAGAGGTGCCGTTGAACCTGACGTGATGTGCTGGGCTTGTCAGAGCACAGACACTCCACTTTGTTAAGCTGGGGACCCTTCAGCCAGACGCTCCTACGGTGCCTGTTGTGTTGGTGACATTTTTAAGGCTCGTGGGCCTAGTGCATAGAAACCGGAAAGCAAGGTTTGTTTGGGGCAAAAGTGTTGCGAGCGCTGCAAGGCAAAGAAGCAAAAGGATAGCGTAAAAAGCCTCGAAGAAAATCACAGAGCAGAAGCGTCGGGATGCCTGCTCCACACCAATTCTCCTCTCGTTTCTTGCTACCAAAAAAAAAAATGAAAATAATAAATATTTACTAAATCCTACTATATTTCAGGTGCTGTTCTAGGCCCAAAACAAAGACCCCTTCTTTTGGAGCTTGAGTTCTAGCAGGATAGAACCGAGTAAGGTCTTGTCTCTGGGCGTGGTGCACGAGCGCGGGAGCAACGGAGGCACAAGGACAAGTTCACATTTAAACCTACAGTGTGCTTCCAGCAGCCACCACTGGGACTTGAAGGTATTACTTATCCAGTTGGCCAAAAACTTAGCGTTTTCCATAGGATGGCTCTGGTAGTGCTTAGTTGTCTTTAACTTCATTTGAAACAATTTCGTTAGATTGGATTGTGACAGCTGTCATTATCAGTGTGCATTAAAAAAAGAAAACTTAACCAAATTGGTGAATTCTTGTGCAGCCATTTTATTTTATTTTTTTTAAAGATTTTATTTATTTTTATTTTTATTTTTAGAGAGAGGGGAAAGGAGGGAGAAAGAGAGGGAGAGAAACAGCAATGTATGGTTGCCTCTCACACGGCCCTCATGGGGACCCAGCCCGCAACCCAGGCATGTGCCCTGACTGGGAATCGAACCGGTACCGCTTGGTTCCCAGCCCGCACTCAATCCACTGAGCTACACCAGCCAGGGCTTCTTGTGCAGCCATTTTAATATTGAAGATGGAAGAGAATATGCAACATTTTTGGCTTATTATGCTTTATTATTTCAACAACTAACACAAAAAAAGATTTGTGCAGTGTGTGGAGAAGGTGCTGTGACTGATCAAACGTGTCAAAAGTGGTTTGTGAAGATTCTTGATACTGTTGACATTTTGACCAAATAACTCTTTGCTGCGGGGCTGCCTTATGCATTGGAAGACATTTAGCAGCACCCCGGCCTCTTTCCACTAGAAGTACATAGTGGGAGTTAGCCGATGTACTCAAAATATCCAAATCAATAAAGTTCATGGTGTAAGTGAAAATTGTGTCTTTTATTTTATGGAAAAAAAACATATGGACTTTCTGGCCAACCCAATACATTCATTTCTGAGAATTCTTACAGCAACTGTGTCATTAGATTTTTATTTTGTTTAGGTGAGGGGCAGTTAAGGGTAGTAAGGGTCTTCAAAAGAGGCTGGAACGCTCTTCAGTTCTTCTGAGGATGCCTTCCTGGTGAAGTTAATCCAATCATGCCATTCCACTCGCCCTGCTGATGACTGTGTTAGGAATGGTCTTGTGGTGCTATCATGGCCAGTGAGGCATGAGGGGATTCTAGGCTTTCTGGGAAAGTTTTCTTTATACTTCAAAATGCTCCTCTTCTTCTTGGCTGATATTGGGTCTTGTATGAAGGGTGGAGTGCCTGGAGCTGCTGCAGCCACTTTGTAACCATGAGGGATAAGCCTGTGACAAAAGCAAACACAAAGTGGCAAAGTGGAAGCATATTAAGATGCTAGTCTGATGAATCACTCATCCCTGGGAATGAACTAACTCAGAGAATCTTGTTATGGTAGAAAGTACATTTTTCACTTTGAGGGACAGTGGTCACATTTATGCCAACCACGGCAGAGCATCTCTTACTCAATCACTCATGCAACCAGCACTTGATGGGAGCACACCACGTGGGACACTTTGTGCTGTTGGAATATAAGTGCGAGTGGATGGATCCCTGCCCTGAAGGGTCACACCATCCAAAAGTGGGGTGAAATGGATAGACAAATACTGGGTGCAGAACCTGCTGCTGCCTGAGAGGCGTGCACAAGATGCCGTGTGCACACCTCCAACCTAATGCTTTGAAGACAGCTTTGCAAAGGAAGAGGCACACAGTCTTTCTCTTGAAGGATGGGTACCTTTTAGGCAAAGGGATATGGAGCACAGGCCTTGTGAGAGGAAGACAGACACAGAGAGGGGTAGATGGTGCCTACCTGATCAGTGCCACGCTTTAGGAAGTCTGAAAGGCTATAGTACGGTCCAGCCAGGGGAACCCAGTGCTGACCTGCTGGTCTGAGTCCTGGTTCAGTTACCCACTAATTATGTGGCTCTTGGTCATTCATGTGTCTCAGAACAGCTTCAAGAAGGGGTGGGTAATAACTGTCTTGCCTCCCTCACAGGGCAACCATAAAGTGCAAAATAAACGTGAGAGGTTATTATCTCCTCTACCTCTAGACATAACTATACACTCACCCATTCCTAGGTCCCTGCCCAGCCTCTGAGGAATTTTCTTTTCTCCTGTTGTTGGAGCTACCCTCTAGTCTCCTCCTTAGTTTTATCAGTGACCTCCTATATTTCCAGTATTTTAAAGATTTTGTTCATTTATTTTTAGGGAGAGGAGGAGGGAGAAAGAGACAGGGAAATATCGATTGGTTGCTCACAACATCTCCCACCAGGGACCTGGCCCACCACCCAGGCATGTGCCCTGACTGGGAATCGAACTGGCGACCTTTCAGTTGGCAGGCCGGTGCTCAGTCCACTGAGGTACACCAGCCAGGGTTGTATTTTCAGTTTTTTAAATCCTCTCTCTCTCCTGAGTGTTTCTTCTCTGTCTCCAAACATGCACCAATCTCAAAAAATAAATATATGTAATTTGAAGATCTTTCATTAGATCTTCTATATCCCCACAAATGTCAGCTATTTCCGTCTTCTCACTAAACTTCTTAAAAGAATAGACTGTTTTCTCTCCTCCTTTTCCAGTCTTCTACCCACTGGTAAGCCCATTCCAATGTCCAACTAAGTGGGCTCTTAGCCTTGAGTGGTGTGGCTCAATGGATCGAGTGCCTGCCTGAGAACCAAAGGGTCGCCGGTTCAATTCCCAGTTTAGGGCACATGCCCGGGTTGTGGCCAGGTCCCTAGTGGGGGGTGCATGAGAGGCAACCACACACTGATGTTTCTTTCCCTCCTTTCCCCTCTCTAAAAATAAATAAATAAAATTAAAGGAAAAAAATAAAAGAGTGGGCCCTTACAGGCCATGATGCCTACACAGAAAGCTTCATCTAAAGCTTCATCTTGTTCTCATCCTACCTGATTTGACCTCCCGTGTGAACTGCATGTGTCATGCTTCCTCCACCCGGCCCTTTCCTTTTCCTCCTCCTCCCTTCCCAGTGTTGGGGCTCCCTAGGATTGTACTGACCCAGGTTCCCCGGCCCTCCTCAGTCAGCACACTCTCCAGGGAATACTTAAGCGCATGGCTTCAACAGTCCCACTGCAGATGAACCGCAAATACGGTTAATTCTGGTTTTCCTTCCCTAATCCAATCCAGCAGTTTCCAGCTGCCTTGTCAGAGTGTTGATTGGATGGTTTGTGGTCCACTGCTCAGACCCGGCTGGTTCAAAGCTGAGGCATCTTCTTCTTTTCTTTCCCATCATCTATATCCCTCCCTATAGACACCAGCCTCAAATCCTGACTCCTCCAACTCCTGTATTTCTTACCGTAAAGCCAAATCCAGTTAATTAGCCCTTGAAATGTCTCTGGAATAATTCATCTCTTTTTGATTCTCATCAAACTATTTTTTGTGTTCATTTTTTTTGTTTTACTGGACAATCGTTTCTCAAGTGGTCTTCCTGATACCACTCTTTAAATAAAAATAATTTTTCATATTTCTGATAATTCTCTCTACAAACAGATTTGGTCATGATTAAAAACTACCCATTCCTTCCCATTGTTGGCAGAATAAGTTGACAATTCTTTAGAAAATTTTTTTTCAGCTTTTTTGAGTTATAACTGACAACTGTTAAGCTTATTTAAAGTATACAACGTGATGACTTGATAACATGTATACAATAAATTCACAATTCTTTATCATGACATTCAAAACCCATTACAATCCTGAACTCTTCATAATTCATCTCCAGCCTCTCTTCTGCATTATCAGTAAGATCCTTCTAGATAAACGTCCAGCCCAAATATCCTCTTCCCTATACTCCAGACAGAAGTAACTTCCCTTCATTTGCATTCATAGCTTATATATTTCAAGTTGTTCTTAGATCCACCATCATCACACTAAACTGTAATGATGCCTCTGTTTCTTTTAAAAGATTGTAACTCCATCAGGGTTATTAATTACCTCTAGTTGCATAACAAATGCCAATAGGATTTAGAAATTTAAACCAGCAAACACTGACTATCTCACCATCGCTCTGTGTCAGGAATTTGGAAGTGGCCTACCTGGCTAGTTCTGGCTCAGGGTCTCTCATTGCTTTGTAACCAAGAGGTCAGCTGGGTCTGCAATCATCTGAAGGCTTGACTGGAGCTGGAGGATCAGCTGCCAAGACAGCTCACTCACACACCTGGCAATCTAGTGCTAGCTGTTGGCGGGAGGCCCTGTTCCATGCCATCAGGATCTCTCCATAAAGCTGCTTGAGTATCCTTACAACATGGCAGCTGGCTTCCCTGGAGCAAGTGATCCAAGATGAGAGAAAGGACAAAAACCAAAATGCCTTTTATGATCTAGTCTTGGAAACTGCATCATCAAAACTTATCCCATATTCTATTTGTTAGCAGTGAACTACTAAGTCCAGGTCACACTCAAGGGGGTGGAGGAATTACTTGCCGCCCCTTAAAGGGAGGAGTATCAAACAGCTTGAGGACATGTCTTAAAACCATCACACGGGTTGCCTCATCTTTCTGTTTCCGGTAACTAGCAGAGTGTCTGGCACTTAGTAGGTACTCGATAAATGTTTCTAATACAATGACATATTAGAGGGGGAAGTATTGAAGGAAGGGAATCCATGAGTAACAAGTGTGCACCAGGTTTAGAATGGTGGAGGTGGGAGATGGTGGGAGATACTCTGAGGTAAAATTCATAGGTTCCATGACTGATGAATTTTTGAGAGGGGTTGAGAAGAGATCCATTTTGGGTTGAAGATAGTTTTAAAAATAGGACTTAGTGGCTTAAGTAGGCATTTAATACTTCTTCCATGGGGTTTCAAGGTAGTGAAATGTCAAACCATGTATATGGAAACCTTACATCTAATTGTTCAATTATACTTGAAAGAGCCCAGGACTGGCATTCAGCAATATGAGCACAGATTAAGCCATTCCCTTTACCTCAGGTTTCTCATTTATAAATTTAGGTGTAATACCTAACTATCTTAGGACGTTTAGCCGAAAGTCAATGTTCAGAGGTCAACAGCATCCCATTTTTTGCAAAAAATTCCCACCACAACATCTTTTACAAATGGTCTTGTGGAAACACTAGGTAACTATTAGGTTGAATTGTCCAAAATGCTGGTATTCCAGTTTTCATCTATAATGAAACCAATTTCATAAGGTTCAACCTAATAGATGTGGCCACAGTTCGAAAATTTGAATACTGAGGAATAGAATGGAGAAATAAAATGGAGTCACTATAGTCAAGCTGCTAAAGTACGAAAATGAAGTACATTGAGGTATGAGAAAAGGATTTTATTCTTGTTTAAACTAGCCTGGGAACTTAAACTTTTGATCATTCCAGTCCCGCGCCATTGCCTGGATTATATATCGAACCTGGAGAACTACGGAAAGCATATTCACATATCCAGACCATTGGACATTCATTATCCAGCCCACCTGTCATCTAGAGTATTACCATCTTGGACTATAACCAGAGGCTAATAATGTAGGACTCATTCGTCTCAAGAATTTACTTTTTACTCTAAGAACCCTCAGCTTTTCTTTCTTCTTGGAGAACATTCTGGGTATTGCCCAGTTGTGTTTCTGGTTTGCAAACCCTAAGACCCTTAAATAAATCTTTATCATTTATTTCTAGCCAAAGCCTGATTCATTTAAGCTCAGCTGACAACACCTATTCATAGGTGGAAAATTGAGATGCTCCAGAGTTCTTGATCTTTCTATTTCTGGTAACACTAAGGTCTAACTTTAAACTTTAAGAAAGGTCAGTTTTTTTAATATTAAGATTTTATTTATTTTTAGAGAAAGCGGAATGGAGGGAGAAAGAGGAGAGAAACATCAGTGTATGATTGCCTCTCATGCGACCCCAACTGGGGACTTCAACCCAGACATGTGCCCTGACTAGGAATTGAACCAATGACCCTTTGGTTCACAGGCCAGCTCTCATCCATTGAGTCACAACAGTCAGGCTACGAAAGGTCAGTCCTGAAGATAAATGAAGGTTAGTCTAATTCAGCTATCACATTCCCATTTCCTTAAGTTATTTAAAGGAATTACAGACCAAAGACAGTATGCTAAATATTAAAGAGTCAAGAAACTTTAAGATGTGAAGTTTATCTGGGAACCCTAGGTAAGTCCAGTGTCAATCACATTTCGTACTGTGTCATTTTTAAGAAATCATATTTACTTAGAAGTAAAATAACTATAGCCCTAATAAGGAGTGAATAGGAATAGTTTGGAGGTTTTTGTTTTTTTTTTTCTGGACAACTAAAAAGTGATTATTAGTTGACTCCATTACTAGTGGAAATCAATTATTTGTCAATATAATTTATTAAAAATACCTCTTGTATAATAATTGCCCTGGCTGGTGTAGCTCAGTGGATTGAGTGCGGGCTGGGAGCCAAAGGGTCCTGGTTCAATTCCCAGTCAGGGCACATGCGTGGGTTGCAGGCCAGGTCCCCGTGAGGGCCATGTGAGAGGCAACCATACATTGCTGTTTCTCTCCCTCTCTGTCTCCCTCCTTTCCTCTCTCTCTAAAAATGAAAAAAAATAAAATAAAATAAAATCTTTAAAAATACCTCTTGTGCTTTCCAAGATTACTTTTAAAACTGAGTATTAGCCCTGGCCGGGTAGTTACGTTGTTGAGCGTCCTCCTCACATGCCAAGGTTGCAAGTTCCGTCTCTGGTCAGGCAGGGCACATACATGAAGCCAACAATGCATGCATAAGTAAGTGGAACACCACAAATCAATCTCTAATCAATAAAAAGATAAAAAATAAAACTTATTTAACTTTCAATGAGAAAGTTCTTCAGTGTTTACTCTTCCATTACTTCATATCAGTTAATACTGAAGAGAGACTTGGGGTAAGGCGTGTAAAACGAATTTACACTAGCGCACGGGTTTCGAAAGAGCGAGCAACACTGCACGTATCCATTCCCTGCCCCCTAGCCCCCAATTTGGAACCCAGACTCCCCAAGGCAGGGTCTTTTTTTGTTTGCAGCAGAATCCCAGCAATATGAACCATCCTAATCCACTGCAAGCTCTCAATACTTCATCAACCGTCCTTGCAGCGTGCAGTTTCCTCCCTCCACCGAACCTGCGTGGCTCTCAGCACCCCACGGCCACAGCTTGCACCCCAGGGAATATCCGGCTGCCGGCGGCCGCCCGGGCCTTCCTTTTCCGCGGAGGAAGGAGCGGGCGTCGGGAGTGGGAAACCCGGGCCCACTTCCTGTCCGGGCAGGACAGGGCCGGGCGTCCGCGTCCCTCGCGGCCTGCTCGGTCGGCGCCCGGAGCGGCCGAGCCACAGCACTAAGAATGCAGCGGGGTGCGGCGCGGGCGCGCGGCGACGCGGCCCGGGGCGAGGGGCGCTCGGAGCGACTAGACCCGGGAGCTAGAGGCTCCCCAGCCGCGCCCGCGGGCTCCGCCCCCGCGGCGTCCTCGGCGGCGAGGGGGTTAAGTGCCCGGGGGCGGGGCCGGATCGAGCCGGCGCGCCGAGCGCGGGCCGCTAGTGGGGAGGGGGCTGCGGCCGGGGGCGGTTCCGGGCGGCGGGGGCGGGGGCGGGGGGAGGAAGGGGGCGGGCCCCGAAGTTGGGCGCTAGGCCGGCTGGCGGGAGGGCGAGCGGGCTGCGGGCCGGCGGGCGGACCGGGCCGGGGCTGGAGAAGTTTGCGCGGCGGCTTGTGAGCGCAGGGTGCGGGCCCCGCCGGCCGCTGCGCGCCCGCTGCCATGGCTTTCCGCAGGAGGACGAAAAGTTACCCACTCTTCAGCCAGGAGTTCGTCATCCACAACCATGCGGACATCGGCTTCTGCCTGGTGCTCTGCGTCCTCATAGGGCTTATGTTCGAGGTGAGCGAGATCCGGGAGGGGGTACCCTTTCTCGTGCGCCGCCCGGCGGACCCCTGCAGGTCTCTGGGGTCCTCCTCTGAGCTGGGGCGTGGGGCTGCCATGTACGTTATCTGCACCCCGGCTTTGTACACTGTACCCGCCTTGGTCTCCAAGTCAGCCCAGACAACCCCCTCCCCCGCCCCCAGCTCCGCTCCTTGCCAGCCGTGCCCTGCTCAGCCGCCCCCTTGGGCACCCACCATATCCTGCAGCTCTCTCTCTGCAGCTTTGAATCCTAAGCCTGGCCTCGAACCAACCGCAGTGCTGCCACCCTGGCCCGAGCAGTGGGGTTTCCTTTCTGGTGTCCGGGAGCCAAGCCCGGAGACTCCCAGACCCGGAGTCATTGCACAACTATCTCCCTCTCCCCAGCGGTGGCTGCCACCTCTTCTGGGCTTTTCAGCGGGAGGGACCCCGACCCTTTTCCACCTCCCATCTGATTTTCTGGGTCTTTTGCATCTTCACGTGTGGCCTTGGCCCCATCCCAGCAGTGTCCTCCTGCCCACCCCCCTTTTTTGCCCTTGCCTAAGGGCCAGTTTTCATGTTACCCATTATCACTCTGGATTATTCCTTTAGCTCCATCTGTGGTGGACCCAGAGCTCCTCTCCGTTAGAGAGCCAAGGAGAGGGACGGGATACCCTGTGCTTTTAGGGGCAAGTTGATTCTCATAGCTGTGGGAGTAGCGGGGAGAGGATGGGGTCCTACCACAGCCCCTTCCCCACCTCCCCAGCACTGCGCTGGTGCGGGCCTTACAGAGCAGGGACTTGTAGTAAGCCCCGCTGGTCAGGATCTGATGGAAAGGACTCTCTACACCTAAGAAAGATCGAGAAAAAATGTGATATGCAAAAGTTAGAAGAACTGGAGGAAAGTGAGCATAATAGGGCTTGCTGTGGTATATCTTGGCTGGAGTGAGATAGTGACACTCCCCTCACTCAATGTGGTCTCCAACGAGGCAGGACCTTGTCCTCCATTCTGGGTAGGGTTGCTTATCTGCATTCTTAGGAATGGGTTAGGAAGCTGTAACCATTTGTAAACTGCCTTGGAGATGGAGGATTCTAGTGGAGCTAATTTCTCTTTCTGTGTCTCTCTGTCTCTGTGCTCCTTCTCTCCTCTCTAAGGGTGACAAGGGTCCTAATTGGCCTGTGAAGCTGCCCTCAGGCTGGGGACATTTTTGTGATGGCCGAGTCTCGGTTAGATGTGTGAATGTGCCCTTGTCTGGGCTTCAGGGTCTGTAGGAAATGCACCTGAGACCAGGATCGGGGTCTGCACACCAGTTTTTGGTAGTTCCTCTTTACTTCTATCCTTCCCACCTTCCTTCCACCCCTGCAGCTCTCACGGTATATTGGAAAGGGCTTTAGCTAGGGTCTTCTCTGTGTCCCAGTCCCTGCTTTGTCACTAGACCTGATTAAACAATGCAAACAAAAAACAACTGACTGCAACCTCAGTTTCCCCTGAAGAGGAATCATTGAAGAGGTTAGCAAAACCCATCTTCCGAATGGGGTTAGTGTAGGGTTTGCCTGAGATCTTATAAGAAACAAAAGCCATAGTAGATCCTACAAATGTGAAAACAAGTCAGTTGTTCCTGAAGCCCTGGTATTATTTAACATAATAATAGCTTAATGAAATAAGAGAGCCAATACCCTCTGTCCTATTTGTGTCTATTTGCTGTCCTCCATTCTCAGAGGCCTCCCAGTGCCATGTCACCAGTCTTGGAGGGTGTGGTTGGAAAGACACACGTGACAGCCCTCAGAGCCCCACTCTGCAGCCAGCGGAGTCTCTTGCATAGCCTCGTGGCTCTCTCGGCTGTGTTTCTGGCATTTGTTAAGGTTTGTGGGTCTACCTGCTTTCTTGGCTCAAAAGGAGCTGCCTAGTGTTGGAGCTTAGTACTGCCTGCCCTCCCTGCCTCTAGTCTTGGAAAGTCCTGTGTATTAAACCTAGCACTCTATGGGAGTAAGAAGTGCTAGGCGCCCTTAACTCCCAGCACCTGACAGAAGAGGGGAAAAAAAACCCCTCCTCTTTGCTGCTTCTTCGGATTGGACTGGGGACTGTGGAAGGGACCTTGGCTGAAGTGCCTGCATGCAGGCTTCCTACCACCCTTGACCTATAGAAACTTAGACCTCCACCTCTGAGCTTACAGGGCAGGAGTCTCCCTCTCTGGGAGGTGCATAGACGGTGCATTGTGGGATTGCTGGTGTGTGCTGGTCTGGGAGAAGGGCAGCTGTGCCGACCTCCGCTGTGGAGGATGCGTGTTCTGCTGTGCTAGGTACAAAGTAGATCTTCATGGTCTGTATATACCTACCAACTGACTCTCCGTAGAGATGGGTATTTTGGGGGAACTGAGATTTTTGGAACTCTGCTGTCCCTACCAGCTGAGAGCAGAAACAGCTCCGTTACTTTTGGGGACCTCAGAGAAGCCCATGTGGGCATCTTCACATTTGGAGTAAAGCTGGGGTGGCACCTCATAACCCAGCCTAGGACTTAGTAGATATCACTTGGGGTCTTCTGGATTGTCCCCTGGAGGTGTGGTGTGTATGTGTCTGTATGTAGGGATGCATATGAGGGGGAAGGGCAGTCCTGCACTTACCACTTTTTCCCAGAAGTGTAGACAGAGGAGGTAGAAAGGGAAGGGGAAGGCAGAAAGAGAGAGGCCAGCGGGCTCTTGGATTTCTAACTTGGGCAAGGCTAGGATTCTTCATTCAGAAGCTGAGTCAAGGAAACTCATTTATAATTCTTCCCACAGAAAGTCTACTGGCCACTCTTCCTTCTGGGGTCCCCTGCCCAGTCTCTGCCAGTAAGCTGGGCCCCTCTGCCCACCCCAGGCAGCCCCAGCCCATGTGTCCTAGCTGGTCTCCATCTCATTCCTGCCTGGCCCGTTCCCCAACTCACTCATCAGCTCGCCACCATCAGAGGGGTTTCAGTCCCCTCTCAGGGACCCCAGGACTTCAGTTCTGTCCCCTGGAGATGATGATGACTCCGAATTCCTTCCCTTGGGATCACTTCCTTTTGGGAACACACACGAAAGGGTGACTCTCCTTCCTCCTTCTGACTTAGTTTTGGGCCATCGTGAGATTCCTTCTCCCATTTCCAAGGCAGGTTCTTTTCCCCAGAACTCAGGTTTTCTTTCTGTCCTGCAGGCTGTTTGCAATAGAGCTGTTCTGTGCAGCCACAGCACTTGGCTAAAAAATGTCAGGAATGTGGAGCTTTATTTTCCCCCTCCTTCCTTTCCAGCTTTCTCTTTCTTAACTCTGCTTTCCAGAGAGGTGGGGAGTTTTCCACGCAACAGTTTAGCCCTTCTGTCTGTCTTAGGGGGGTCCGGCCTGACAGCCCTTCAGGGTGTGGGCAGCCACTTGGGGTGTGTGTGGTGTGTGTCCGATTTAAAACAGTCTCTCGCCCCAGTCACTTTCCAGTGTCCCTTTCAGTGCCACGTTTCAAACTGAGACGGGCAGAGAAAGACAGGAACTCTCATCCGTGAATGGAGACCGACAAAGGCGGGGGGTACAACTTATATGTTACCTCTAAAATGTCACTTTGAGACAGAAACTTTGCTTGTTTGCTTTAAAGCCCGTTCGTGGGTTCTGCTGGCCCTGCAGCAAGGAAATGTTTCTGAAATTCTGGGCCCTCATTTGTTTGGTCTGTGATGACTTAAGGGTTTTGGACTTAGAAGAATTTTTGGGTAGTGGCTGGTGTTTGGTTTTTGTTTTGAAGCCAGGTGTGGTAGAGTTCCCTTTCTCCAGGAACTGCCTTCTTCCCTGTATCTGATCGACGTGTCGGGGGATGTGTTCGCTGCGTGTACCGTGGGAGCCCATTACGTCACGTCCGTTAGCATGTGGCTGCTGTGGCTCTGGTTCCCGTCCTCCCAGATGTACCTCTGGTCATCACAACCTGAAGTGAGACTGCTGGTCCTGTCTCTTAATATCAGTGTTACAAAATAGTCCCGCTTATAGTGTGTTAATACAAAAAGCTGTGTACGTGGTACAGACGGGCATCTGTGGACATACGTGGTCCTTGACTAACTTCTAATGCACTTTTAAAGACGTTCCTTTGCCAGTTTTATATTTCCTGGCTTTACGCATCTTCCTGTCCACCTCTGACGTAGTCTATCAGTAATGTTCTAGAAAATTAGTCAGGAGGAACCGGGAAGGGTTGCTGATCCTCTTGGGTGCCCTTGTTCTGTGGTTAGATTTCTACATGCATCACTCAGTGATCTGAGCACCAGAGCAGAACTTTGGAACTAGTCTCTCCTGGTCAGCCCTCAAGTGTCCCCTCATCTGGGATGTGAGGCACATTGATGACCACATTGCTTCCCTTGGGAGAGTGTGATATCCAGGAAGGTGGTGTTACTCAGTCACTGAGGTTTTGATCTTCACTGCAAGATGAAAAGCCTGTCTAAGTGCCCTGCGCTGTGCCTGGCACACTGACACTTAGATGCTCTCAGTGACCGTGCCGATGGCAATTGTTTGGCTTCATTGTTGGGTCTGTGCTCCACCTTCTACCATCACACCAGCTGGTGGGGCCCCGGCTATATTTCATTTTAGATGTGACCTGCTTTGCCACGAGACCTTTCCCTGAAGCTCCCAGTGCTAGCTGCCCGCTTTCCAAAGCGTGCGGTGGTTGTACACTGGGTCCCTCTTTTCCCCAGGGAGCCTGTGGTGTGGCTGCTCCGCATCTGTTTTCTCTGCCATCCTTCCTGTTAGAACACGAGCTGTGGGTACTGGAGGGTCTTAGCGTTGCCACCGTCAGCTGTGGGAAGGAACCGTGAGGAGCCTGCCTCGCAAGCTAAATGAGGGCCACTCTTCTCTTGCTTCCTCTGTTGCCAGAACCCTCTGTTGCCGTTTCTCAGGGGCACTGTCCAGACCGATCGCAACAGAGCGCCTCAGTCCTGGCTGTTTGTAGAGTAACGTGTTGCTATGGTGAAGACTTCACTCCTGCAGGCATGGGTTCCTTTTTGATCTGCTGTGTTGTGGGCAGGGGCCCCAGAAATCACTCTGTGGCATAGCCGATGTACCTCCCGTTCCCACCCTGATAAATGATGACGAAGCCAGCGGGTTGATAAGACTGGATTAGAGTTTCCAAACTACAGAAGTGCTTTCTAATCAGTGAGCGCACTATTAGCAGGCTTTGCTGGGAAACTTTCCTGATGTTATCTCTTAACCTTTTTATCCAGCACTGTGTATCTGGTATCCATTGGTACCTAATAGTTAAAGAAAGGAAAAGAAAACAGTAAAACTACTAATGTGCCTCCTGACACAGCTTCTTATTTCACGGCAGACCTTTATCTTTTATACAGTCTAATGCTTTGCCTTGACTTACCTCTGCTGTCTCAAGTGTCCCCCATAGAAGAGAACCAAAGCTAACCTAATCACAGCTGGTCCACGCTGGGAGTTAACTGTGTGGCTGAAGGAGCTTTGCAGGAGGCGCTTCTGGGCAGTGTAAGGTTCGCACAGCTGCCCTGGATTTTCAGCAGCCAGGTTGTGAGTGGGGGGCTCCGAGTGCTCTAGAGACCTCCGGTGAGTTGGTGGGAGCCCAGGGTTAGGGAGGCGCTGTTCTGTGACTCCACCCAAGCGACGTTGCCGCCT
Source organism: Micronycteris hirsuta (assembly GCA_004026765.1). Classification (NCBI taxonomy): domain Eukaryota; kingdom Metazoa; phylum Chordata; class Mammalia; order Chiroptera; family Phyllostomidae; genus Micronycteris; species Micronycteris hirsuta. The sequence continues at coordinate 45,459 of PVJI01003783.1, read as the reverse complement.
GTCAGTTCCCTTCATTTGTCTAGAGGGGTTGGCAACACTTTCCGTCTGTGAAATGCTTTACTAGCTTCACCCTGTAGTCTGGATGGTTTATGGGGGTTGTCATACCCATCCAGGGCCTGGCTTGTAGAGGAGAGACTTGGCCCAGCACCATCCGCTCCGAGTCAGAGTCGGAGCCAAAATAAGAATTCAGCCACGTCTGGCTCACATTTAGAGCTCAGGCCCGGTGCTTCCACGAATAGGGTGTCAACGGAATGTAGCCACAGGCTGCTTTATTTTTCTTTGTCTGAGTGGAATCTGTTTATTACCTGGAAGTAATGTCTGCGGGTCATTGTTCCACTTGGAGGCTTTTCTGTCTGGAGCAATCATTGAAATTTGCATCTCCCTGAAAGAGACTACAGAGAATGACCCAAATGTGAACATAGGCAAGTAGGCAGAGGCTTTACCTACTGTTCGGTTACTGCCTGATATTAGCCAACATCTGTGTGAGAGTAGCTGCCTCTGGCCATTATATTTTCACTGCCCTGTATCATCAAGTAAATATTGTGGGTAGCTCAAGGGCACATCTTTTCTGCTGAGTTTTACAAGTCTAAGGGCTAAAAGGATACCTAGAAGTCATCTCCTGTGTTTACAGAAGAGGAAAATAAGGTTGGGAGATTTTCCCAGGACAGTAGAGGGAATTTGGGCCAAACCTGGGGCTTGAACCCACATCTTCTCACTCAAGTCCAGAGCATTTTCTACACATCTGCCCACTGGAATTCCAGACGCTACCTTTAAACGCCAGTGTATGTGTAGAAGCCTCAAAAATGATATATCTTTCTGAAGTGTGCCACGCTCATTCATTTGGCAGCTGTTTTGTGAGTGCCCGCTGTGTGCCTGTGTTGAGCTCTGGGAATGCAGCTGAGTAAGGTGGGGTCCCTGTCCTCAGAGAGGTCACACTGTGGTAGCTTAAAGCCGATAAACTATTTGTGCATAGGAGTCAGGTCTTGAACTTGACGTACGTAGCAGGTGCAACTCACAGACTACAGACTGTTGAGCCTTAACCTCAAGCCTTTGCGATTGGTGGAAAGGGAGTGGTTTGTTGAATTGAGACCTAACACCCTGAGTGTGGGGCTGTCCGTAGTCAGAGGACAAGAGTGGTGGTCACTCCGTGAAGTCTTGGGAAGCACAGCTGGTACTCTCGTACTTGACACCTTTGCAAATAAGAGGACTGAGCAGAGGCACTGCGTGTGTTCGGGTGTGCACACCTGCGCACAGGTGCCGTTTCTAGCGCTAGGAGGCCTTTCCTGACTGAAACCGTGGCTGAGGTTAGGAGACCTCTTTCACATGGTTTCTTAAGAGTTGTCAAACTCGAACACGGTCTAAAATGTCCCTGGTGGGTTGGTGGAGGTGACAGTCACACCTGGGGACAAAATCCTCTGAGCCTTAATTGCCCTGTCTTTGAAGGAGGGAGGTTTCTTAATAAAGCTCCTGAATTTTGCAAGGGCAGAGTATTTTTAATTTAATCAGCTTGTTCCTTCACGTTTATTATAAATGTGTAGATACTCTCTTTTTATAGAGAATTTTAAGAAGGCACTTTTTAGTGACTTATCACCATTATTTAGACTTATGTGGCTTATGAGGAGAAGGTGTGACTACCTCAGGACAGAGGGTAGGGGTCTAATTTTTAGAAACCTGCCCCCTCCCCCACCGTTTCCTCCGTTGACCTCCCTGCTTGCTTTGAGGAATGCCAAGACCATGCTAGTTAGTTAACAAGTGTGTACAGTCAGGTCTGTGTGCCCCGTGGGGTGCTGGAACCTGCACAGGGGTAGCCTCGTGAGTCAGTGAGAGTGCAGAATGTGGCTGTAGGTTTAGAGGTGCCAGGGGTCTTATCAGCCCCTTTCCTGAAGGTGAAGAGCAGTGTGGGGGCTCCTGACCTAGAGGAGCATTCCTTGGATAAACAGGCCTCCCCTCCAGCAATTCCTGGAGTCCTGTAGGAAGTCCGGAAGTCGCAGGGCCTGCTTCACAATGCTTGGTTTCCTGCTGAGAATTCCTCAGAACTTGGAGCAGAATTGCACTTTTTAGACCCAACACTTTCTGGAGTTTTGAGGGTATTTGCTTTGTAGTCTGACTTTGTATTGGATCAACTTTGGACCTCAATGGGCAAGGAGTAACTTGCTTGTATGGATTTTGCGACCGCTGTTTGGAAGAGGGATGTTGAGGTGGGAAGGAATGGTTGATAGCTGTTTTTTTTTTTTAAATTGCAGTTTGGTCTCTGCTTTGGCATGGAGTATGAATAAGTGCTCCCCTTCCGGAGTCTCTGAGGCACGAGCTGCGGCCTGGGCAGGGAGGTGTGTGGTGGCGGGGGCGAGGACTGGGACTTGGGAGACCTGGTTCTCCCCAGGCTCTGCCCCTCAATAGCTGTGTGGCCCACACCAGCCCCTGTACCGCTTGGCCCCTACTTGCTTCCTGGGGGCGTCAGTTGCCCTGTGGCTTAGACATGCCCCCTGAGCGTGGTTATGCAGACAAGGGCCGGAAAATGTGTATAAAACTTCAGTTGTCACTCAGAAATTGGGAGGAAAGGGAAGGAGGCACCTTCCCCCTACCATAGAGATTTAGGATGAGTCAGAATCAAGTTGCATTTCCATTGGATTAGTGTCTCAACCTCAACTCTTGGTTTCATTTCTTATTTGAGTTGAAATCAGTTTCTAACCTAAATTTGGGTTTGACATACAGTACAGCTTAGCGGAACCAGTGGTGGGGAGGGGAAAAAATCCCCCCCCCACATAATCAGAAAGGAATTCCCGAGGGTTGGGGAGAGGGTCGGCTTGGTGTGTGACTTCCATGGCAGGGCTGACCAGGGGACCCAGGATGAGCAGGAAGAGGTCACTGCTCTGGGCAGCATGACCCGGGCCTTCTGCTCTGCCGAGTCAGGTTTTATCACACCAGTTCTCTGAATGTGGTCGGGGGCCTTGGGCCCGAGCATGTTTTTGTATTCGATGATCTACGTTCAGCAGACACACATACACGTATCTGTGGCTTCTTTTTAAGGTCGATAGGGTGAACCTAGTGTCTGAAAGCTGGCCTGTGGCCTGCCATCCCCGAGCCCCACACCCCCACGGTGGGTGCTCTCCAGGCTTTGCCTGGACAACTGCTCCTGCTGCTGCTGCAGCTCCCACTCCATCTCAGTCCTCTTCAGCCGCTCGGATCCGATGGCATGCTGCCTTCCTCAGAGTTATGAGGATAAATTAAAAACAGTGCAGGGGTGGAGAAGAGGTTGAGAGGAGATGCATCGGTATTTAATTACGTTCTTCTGAAGCCTATTTCAAGTAGGAATTATCCATTGTATTTAACATCTGACGTGTCACAGTTTTTGACTCACCGAAAGTAGTCTTTACCGCTGCTATCTAATAGGTAGCTACTAGCCACATCTGGCTCTTTGAACGTAAATTCATCAAAATGAAATGAAATGAAAAATTTAGTTCCTTAGTCACGTTAGCCACATCTCAAATGCTCAGGAGTGTAGAGAATAGAACATTTCCATCATCACAGAAAGTTTTATTGGACCATGCTGGTGTAAACATTGCTGGCTGGGTCTGTGTTTTCTGTTTTCTGTAGAAATAAACGGGCAGGGGCCCTTGTGGTGTGGTCTGGTAGGGAGCCATCATGGCGAAGGTCGTGGCCCTGGAGGCAGGCTGCCTGAGTTTGAATTCTGGTTTGCCAGCATCCTAGCGGTGTATCTTGGTAAATTCTGTCACCTCTCTGTGCCTCAGTTTCCTCATCAGTAAAACGGGGGTCATGATAGGTTGTAGAGTAGTTGAGAAGATTAGAAAGATTAATTCAAAGTGTGTTCGAAATGTTAACGCAAATATGGCACTTCAAAGAAGGCCCGTGCTTATCGTTCTTACTGCATTTGGAAGGGCAGGAGTTAAGCCTCGACTGTACGGAGCTGCCCTTGTGGCTGCCGGTCCAGCTGGAATGTCGGTGAGAAACTGGAGGCGCAGGGGAGGCCCCGGAGCAGCCCAGTAGCGGCCCCAGACCTGCGCCCCGGTGCCGCGAGTGCCGCACCCGGGCCAGGCTCCCAGGCCTTCGCCCAGAGCCCACTGCCGTTTCCTTTCCTTACGTAGAGTTATACGACGCTTGGTTGTCTGGTTCCCAAGATTTCAGAAGAAAGCGTAAGTTAACGTGGAAGAAGAGCTGGGGTAGGTAACGAGTGGTAGCCGGCAGCTGGGAGGACTATTCATTATTAAATACTTAAAAGTCATAAGAAATGAAAAAAAAAACACCATGCATTCCAGGTTAGTATATGAACAAAGAGCTTCAGTGGATTTTGCGGTTATTGTGATAGACTAGTATAGTACAGTACATGATTATAATGATTATCTGTTGTTTCATGAAAAAGTAAAAAGGTGTGCAGTATACTCAAAGATTTTTAAAAATATTTCCATCCACAGTGATTGATACTAAAGTTTCAGTACCTAAATCTTTAGCAGTATGGAAAATTCGGCCATCAGAGTGATGCAGCCCCAGAAGTTTCTGGCGAGCCACAGGAGCAGAGCCCGGAAATCAAAGGCAAAGCTGGTCTGTGCGTGCAGCATACTTTGTCACCCAAGCAATGAGAAAGAAACTTTTTTTGGACATTCCTATCCAGCCTGGGAAATACCTTCGTTCAGCACCATTCAACTACCCAGCCATTTGGCTTTCTTCTTTTTTAATCATTCAGTAAATGTACCTATTCTGTGCAGGACTCTGAAATCTGACGTGGAAGCCAGCTAGCCTATGTGTTGACATGCGTCGTGCCACTGTGGTCATTTTTAGAGTTTCAAAACAGAGATAAGGAGGCGCTTCTTAGGTGCTGTTCCTTGAGCTCCTTTGGGCCCGCAGACATCAGGCATGACAGCTGTGATCTCATCAGACGGTCACCGGCCACGGGCCACACCTTTAGCCTGCAGCTGTGGCCAAGTGTGACTGGGACAATGTTACTGGCTTCTCAGTCGCACCGACATTGCTCACGTGGCCCAAGGGATATGAGTCCGCGTTGATTCTGATCTTTTGCCCCCTCATTCTACAAATACTGATTAAACAGTGCTTTTGTGTGAGGCGTCGTTCTGGCTTCTGGGAACATAGGAAAAGGAAACGTGACCCATTACAGGGCACAACTTTACCGTCTAGGGAGGGAGACAGATGAAAGGACACAAGCAGTCACTTGACAGTGAGTGCTCCCCTTGAGCTGTGCTAGTTAGTGGTGCTCACTAAGTAGGGCTCTGCTAGAGAGGGTGCTTTGGGAACATGGAGGATGGCTCCTAGCTCAGAGCAGGGGTGAGTGGATGCTGGCCCAGGCCAGGGAGAGAAGAAAATGTGGGATGGCTTTCGACAGAGGTGTCGGCTGGTCCCTGTGGACACAGAGGTGAAGCGGGCTGGGGCTGGTGTGCAGCATGAGGGTGCTCTAGGCTGGTGTCATAGGATGCTCGGGAGGCGGGTCGAAGGCGGAAGGAAATGGAAAGAGAGGAGGAAGGGCAGGGTCATGCAGGGCCTTCGAGGTCATACCAAGGACTTGAGACTTGATCCTGGAGGTAATGGGGAGGGCGCTTCAGGCAGGACAGCGACATGATGAGTTTGCTCCGGGGACTGTGAGATTGGAGTTGAAGAGTGTGATCCGGAATCTGTGGCACTGATCCACATGAGAACTCCCTCCTCCCCACCCCCCAAATTTCGGTCTCCCCCCCAGTCAGGAAGTATGCCGAGAGACCCCCACACCCAGTTCCCTGGTGTTGATGCAGAGCTGACACTGCGAGGCTCCCCTCTGCCAGCGCTTGCTCCCCTTCCGTGCACCTGAGGTGACCCAGGTGAGCAGCACGGTGGTTGTGTGGGGTGCGCAAGGACAGTTAAAGCTGGAGAGAGAGGCAGCTCTTCCTTACAACTTGCTGCAGCCCTGGGGGTGTGCAGCGATGCCGTGTGCCCTTGAGCGTGCACACTGTTTTGTTTTACTGTATTGTGTTACCTTTGCGTGACGTCATCCTTTGGACTTATTCAGAAGGCGTTTTTTGCATCTAATGTGATTTTTAATTTTTTTTTAAAGATTTTATTTATTTACTTTTAGAGAGGGGTAGGGAGGGAGAGAAACATCAATGTTTGAAAGAGTTACATGGATCAGTTGCCTCTTGTGCTCTTCCAACTGAGGACCTGGCCTGCAGCCCAGGCATGTGTCCTGACTGGGAATCGAACTGGCAACTTTTTTGTTCACAGGTTGGTGCTCAATCCACTGAGCCATACTTGCCAGGACATGATTTTTAATTATTTAAAAAGTAGGGCCTCAGCAAGATGGAATATCTTTTTCTCTACTTTTTATTGTTGTTATTTTTTTTTTAGCTAAATAAGCCATATAGAGGCTTACATTTAACTGCCGTGGCCTTACCTGAGAAAGCTGGTTTTGTTTCAGTGTTCAGAGGAGGTGGAGGGAGAGGTACTTCTTTGTCATGTGCCTTCCGTCTCTGAACTGTGGCCAGCCCCGTGAAACAGATGCAATGAGATTTTCCCCTGGGCTGATTTCCAGCACTCTCGTCAAATCACCCTCGTTGTCAAAGGACTGTCGGGGTGGGGGTCTTCTCACCATGATTATTAAATCCCCTCTCTCCCCCTGTGAGTGACTGCAGTTTCCGTGACCTCCAGAAGAGGGAACTGAAACAGGCGCCTTGTCAGAACAGAAGCCCACAGCCATTGCTTCTCCTTTGCCTCGTCCACCACATCTGGTCACGGTGCCCCACCTGGACAGTTGCAGTGGGTCCTACCGTGGTCCTCAGCCTTGTCTCCTCTCTGGGTCGCCTTCCCTGTAGCTACCACTGGTTGTCCTCAGATGCAGAGCTAAGCATGGGTCTCCCTCACTTCACATCCTTCTGTGCTGCCCGCCTAAAGCCTGGGCCTCTGAGCGTGGCATTCCAGGCTCCCCTCTGTCTGACCAGCTTTGTCCTCTGCACCTGCCTCAGCCACGGCCTCTCTTCACAAACCAACTGCCCTGCCTCTCTTCCTGTACCGCCCCCAAGGCTTTCCCTTTTTCACCTGACTTCTCATTTCATGCCCCCCCTGCCACCACACAAGCACCACCTGTTGAGAATGCTTCCCTGGCTCTTCTTCCCAAGTAGAGTTCATGCCTGCCTTCTGCCTGCCTCTGTGTGTCTCTTGTTTATTCCGGACGTTTGCTCTCTGCCAAGCACTGTTCTTGGGGCTAGGAGAGAAGATGAGAAGGGGAAGATTCAGCCCTATGGGAGCCAAGAGTCCTGAGGGAGGTGGACAGTGTCATTGCTACTCGAGGTACAGTGTCAGGGTCAGGGAAGGGAGCGTAACACCCCTGGGAGCGTTAGGGACAAGTCATTTTAAAAAGAAGTTTGGGCTGGACTGAGGCCTGAGGGGCCTTGGCTGGGCAGATGTGCCGAGGAGAGGGTCTCCAGGCGGTGAGAGGACGTGGGCAAAGGGCAGGACGTGCGGGGGAGGGTGTGGAGTTGTGGTACGTGCTCGGTGCTGCCAAGGCGGGGACGGTGAAGAGGGAAGCGATGGAGGATGAGTCCTGACTGTCTGGAAGGGTTGGGGCCGCGGAGGCCCTATTTCAAAAGAGTGGGTTTGTTCCTCAGCTTCGGCAGTCAGGGGCCTTTGAAGACTTCTGAGCACGGAGTGACTCAGTCAGATTTGTACGAGGATGGTCACACGCACCAGGGCCGAGGCTGGCTCCTTGCACGTGCCGTGAGCCCTCCAAAAGGAAGGGGTTGCTCTGCCTTGTCTTGGTATCCCCTCTGTGCCCGGCACGTGTTGGTGTGAGCTGGTTGAGGACGGTCCAGCACACACACAGCACAGTGTGTGTTTGAGGCGCCCTTCCGTGGTTGCCGGGCATCGGCCGCTTTCTGGCATGCTGTCTCTTCTGGTTCTCAGGTAACCGGAAAGAGATGCGTGTGAGCAGGTTAGGAATGCTGGCTACTTGAGCATCTTAGCCTTTTAAAACTTAAAAAAGAAGTATTTGTAGGTGGTCTTTGGCAATACAGTCACATTTTTCAAAAGTCAAAACATAAGAAAACACTGCCCGCCCCACCTCTTCTCTTCCAGCTCCCCTTCCCTGGTAACCACTGTTATTAACTCTTCTGCATTCTTCTTGGGTTTATTTATGCAAATATAAGCAGCTATAAATATATGATGGATTTTACCTGTGTGTGTGTGTTTGTATGTGTGCATTCCTGTCCCCTTTCTTAGCCACAGTGAAGCGTCTTATCTACCTGTTCTGCACCTTGCCTTTTTCTGTTAACAAAATATCCTAGCGATCTTTCCACGTCGGTGCACAGAAGTTCCTCACTCGTGTCAAGGTTGCACAGTCTCCCGTCATGCAGGTTTGCTGTGAGTCATTTAACCGGACCCCTAACACTTGGGCTGTTTCAGTTTTTTGCTTTCATAAACTGTGCTGTGATGAATAGCTTGGTGTGTACATCATTTTGTACCTGTGCAGGTGTGTCTTATAGCATGTCTTCCCAAAAGTGGGGTGACGGGGTCCAAGTGTAAGTGCTGTTCTGCTTCCGATAGATATTGACAGATTGTCTTTGTCCTTTTGAGATACCACGTCGAAACCGAGCAGTCAGTTAGCCATGGACTATTGGTCATGCGCCCGTGAAAGCACACAGTTATGTACCGAATGCTGTGCCGGTGTCTGCCCTGATCTTGGTCGCTGCTGCAGTCTCGGCATCCAGCACAGTGCCTGATGCAGCAGGGGTCCAATGCCTGTTGGGATTTTAAAGTTACATCGGTTGGCACATTTGGGCATCAGGGCTCTTCTCTACTGATTCTCTTTCGGCTCCTCCATGATGTTTCTCTCGCCTCTGGCCCTTTGCACAAATTCTTTGCCTGGGACACTCTCCTGTCTTTTACTTGGTCAGCCGCTCCTCACTCCTCCCGCCACAGACTGCGTTTTCTGGAGAGCCCTCCTTTGCCCCTGGACAGCACTGAGTTCTGCCGCAGCACTCTGAATTCCCTGTGCTTCCCTGTCACCATTCCAACTGCCCCCACTTCAGTGGGGTGTGGCCTCGCCCCTCCCCGTAGCTGGACTCTGGGGCAGGAGCGGGCCCTGCCCGCTTTGTGTCGCCTGCACCGCGCACAGTGCTCGGCGCTGGTGGTTTTCATGAGATGGTCTTTCAGTGCATAAGTGGTAAAGGAGAACTACCAACTGACCACCAGTTTTCAAAGACTTTTTTCCATATTTAATTAAATAATTCATCTATCATCAAATTCACCATTCGAAGTGTACATTTTAGTGGTTTTTAGTATAATTCATCATGTTTGGCAACTGTCATCATTATCTAATTTCAGAACATTTTCATCAACTCCCCCCCAAGAAACCAGTTGGCTGTCACTTCCCATCACTCCCCAACCACTAATCAGTCTCCTTTCTGTCTCTTTGGATTGATCTATTCTGGACATTTCAGGTAAATAGAATTGTAAAATATGTGGCCTTTTGTGACTGCTTTCTTCCACTGAGCATAATGTTTTTAAGGGCCGTCCATGACAAGCACGTGCAGTACCGCATTCCTTTTCATGGCTCAGTAATACTCCACTGTCTGCAAATGCCGCATTTCGTTACCCGTTCCTCAGCTGATGGACGTTTGGGTTGTTCCCGCCACGTTACATGAGTAATGCTGCTGTGAACACTTGTGCACGAGTGTTTGTGTGGACGTAATATTTTCAGTTCTCTTGGGTATATACCTATAAGTAGAATTGCTGGGTCATCAAATAATTTAATATGGGAAAGGAGCCAGCATTGGAACTGTATTGAACAGTTTGTGTTTTTGATCTGAGAGTTATATCTCAGAGCCAGCGATGCAAATATTTCTCCTTATTATCCGGGGCTGGGTTTTGAGACTTGTATTTAATGGACTGTGGCCTGACAGTCATCTGTGATTCAGAGGCAAGCATGGTCAGAGTTTACGCAACAGAATCCACTGAATTTTTACCACGTGCACTGTGCTAACTCTACGGGGATGCCAAAATACACAGGGCACAGCTCTTGTCCTAAAGTCATCATTTATTTGAAATGATCTGAATATCCATCTGTATTGAGCCAATTAAGTAAATTATGGTATAGCCATACAAGAATACTTTATAGCTGTTTAAAAGAGGATGAAGTCAATCTTTATGAATTGACATGAACTGATGTCTGAGAAAGAAATAGGTTATAGATTGGTATGTATAGGGTGTGCTCATTTTATTTAAAAACCTTATATATTAGATTAGTATGTATAGGGTGAGTCCATTTTATTAAAAAACTTCATATGTGCTTAGGTAAAATCCGGAAAGGTCACAGCCGACTGTCAACATCGGAGGTAGTTTATGGAAGGCTTTAGCTTTCAAGGTTATAAGTTCCCCTTTAAACATTTTTACAATGGGTATGCATAGCATTTAAGTTCACTTAGCTCCCCCAGCCCTGCCCGGTATGGCTGAGTTGGTTAGAGCCCTGTCCCATAAACTGAAAGGTCACAGGTTTGATTCCCAGTCAGGGCACATGTCTGGGTTGTGGGTTTGGTTCCCGGTTGGGTGCATACGAGAGGCAACTGATTAATGTTTCTCTCTCACATCGATGTTTCTTTCCCCCTCGCTCTCCCTCCCTCCCCCTCTCTCTAAAGGCAACAAGCATGTCTTCGGGTGAGGATTTAAAAAATTCATTTAGCTCCTCCAATTCCATTTTGGAAAAAAAAAAGGAACTTGAGATAAGAATTATATCTAAATTACCAGATACCAATATAGGATATATATACTATGTATTAGCATATGACTAAATGCAAATAAGTTTATGGTCAGTATATTAGTCTTACAAGCTGTGTAAGCCCAGAGATGAGAGAGTTTGGGGGGAAGTTTCATGAAAGAAGAGTGGGACATGGCTTGGACCTTAACGGATTGTAATATTTATGTAGCATTTCAGTTTATAGACTCAAAGACCACACACATGCAGTGAGTTCTCCCCTGGTGCTGAGCACTGTAGTGAGCAATTACCTGTGTTCTCTCCGTCACTTGTCAGCAGTGGGATAGACACTACGATTCCTCCCATTTCACAGAAGAGAGCACTGACATGTAGAGAGACTGACCTGACAAGGCTTCCCTTGCTCTTAAATGCCAGAGCCAGGATTCCAAGCCTGCCTGACTTCGGAGCCCAAGTCCTCGATGCCATTTTAATAGGAGGAAGACTGAGGCCTGGAGAACTCATATAACTTGCCTGAGAATTGGGGAGCCAGAATCTGAACTCGGGGTATTACAAGTAATCTGTAATGTTTGTTGCACTGATGTTTCTTTCTTTTTTTCTTAGTAGAAAATCCTCAATTATTTTTTTAAAATTTTTAAAAAATATATTTCATTTATATACTTTTAGAGAGAGAGGAAGGGAGGAAGAAAGAGAGGGAGAGAAACATCAACGTGTGAGAGAAACATGGATCAGTTGCACACCCCCAGCTGGGGACCTGCCCCACAACACAGGCATGTGCCCTGAATGGGAATCAAACCAGTGAACTTTTGGTTTGCAGGCCCGTGCTCAGTCCACTGAGCCACACCAGCCAGGGCTACACTGATGTTTCTTGACCTGAGTTCCAGGCTGTTAAAATCCCTGGGGGTGTTAATGGGAGGCTGGGAAGTTCTGGGTCAGAGAGGTATGTGAAAGTCTTCCTCTCATTCCCCCTTTCTTGAATATCATATAAACGTGTTAGACTAGCCCAACATTTCTTAGACTTACATGACCATCTCTTTCAAGTGGCATTTAGTGACATCCCACAGGCTTCATTCTGAAACGCCACCCTTCATGCTGTAAGGAGGAGCAAGTGAAGGTGGGTTCCTGAACAGCTTCCTCTCTCTGCTTCGATGAATGAGAGTGTAGACTCAGGGATTTCAACAGCCTGGAACTCAGGTCAACAAACATCAGCGTGGCCCTGGCTGGTGTGGCTCAGCGGACTGAGCATGGGCCTGCAAACCAAAAGGTTTGGTTCCCGGTCAGGGCACATGCCTGTGTTGTGGGACAGGTCCCCAGTTGGGGGTGTGCAACTGATCTGTGTTTCTCTCACACATTGGAAGAGTGGGGGGAAGACTGTATTTGTTGGAATTATTGGAGTGGAGTTTCCTGGATGGATTTGGGGCCACATCGCTAACCACCTGTGCATTTTACTGGCTTCTCCCTGGAAGAACCCACTGAATAGCGTGTTTGTCATCTCTGGGACTCTGTCTCAGTAAGTCGTGGCTCACAGCGATCACCGCTACATAATTAAGCCCTTTCCCACGCTTCTCAAAGTCAAACTCTTCAACCACACTTCACCAAATCGCATACAGTGAGCATTAGAGGTTTCTAAGTGCCACCCCTTTTTTTTCTGTAATATGTGCCATTATTATTTTGATTGTGGTAAAATATACATAACATAACATTTAGTATCTTAATCATTTTTAAGCGTCCAGTTCAGTATTATTAAGTTACAGTCACGTTGTTTTTGTGATCATTCTCCAGAACTCTCTTAAATTCATCCCACAAACATTTACTGAAGCTACTGCTTGCAGGCACCTGGCACATGGAGGTGGCCAAGGTGCACGCCCTGCCCGGGCTAACGGGCAACGTGGCTAAGAAAACCAGCAGTTACAGTTCAGTGTGGCCCCCTCCCTGAGGTGCTCCTTGTGGGTTAGATCCCGGGGGACCTCCGTGCCTCCAGATGGGACCACCATCACCACCCAGTGTGCCAGGCCTCCTTCTCTTCTGGCTTCTTGTTGGCTGCTTGCTGACTGTTCCTCACCCCGCCACTCCCTGGAGTAGTTGTGCCACCTCTGCTCCCAGAGCTCAGGGAGAGGCTGGCGGATTTTGTCCGTTTGAGAGCCAAGCTCTGTAGCCGAGCCCACGTGGCCTGGGGTGGGGGCAGGGTGGGGGAAGGCGCTGCTGCCAAACCCAGAACTTCACCAAACCCCAATCAACCATTTGCCCAAATATAGCGTCGTAGGCCTTCCACTCGTCATGTTTAAGCTAAATATACTGTCCTTCGGCCCGCAAGCTCAGCTTCCTCCAGGAATGCCTGCCTTCTGTGATTATTTCTAAGTGCCTTCCGTCCGTTTTACTTCTAAAAAAATGGCCATGGTGACGGGGCTGAAGTCCCAGACTAGGGGCGTGTGTGAAACTAAACAGATTGGAGAGGACTGGCTCCAGGTCCCATTTGGTTTGTGCATTTCCATGGAGACCTCTTGACAGTGAAAGACAGTCGTGGCGTTCTTGTGTGGTGCATAGAACTCCTTATAGAGAAGAAGGTTGATTATGATGATTAACTTGCAGGCTCTCTTTCCCTTGAAAACTTGAGGCCTTAGCCATCTGGATGTGTATCCTGATTCTCCGTTTCAGGGTGCCAGATTGTTCTGGCCTTTTAAATACCATGAAGTGGGTACAGGTTGGGCGTGCAGGCTGTGAATTCAGATTGCCTGATTACAGACACATATCTTATAGATTGTTGCTTGAGAACTCTGCCCCAGATTTTTGGTCAGTAAAATGGGAATGAAAAACAACTGTGCCTTTTCCATTGATTTTTTTTTTTTTTTGAAGAATCAAGTGATAATGCATGCACAGCACTTTCACAGAGCTTGACATCACATAACGATTCCATTGATGTGTTTGTGAACGGTAATTAATTGTGTGACGGTTGCAGCCGTCATGAGGCAGCCATTTTTCTGTGCCTCTCATTTTCATGCTGTGGTTATGTAGAGTCCATTTATCCATCTCGCACCAGATACACCTTTTACACTCAAACTTTGCTGCCTGAGCCACCAAGACCATTCAGCACTATGCACGTTGGAGTTTCATTTGCTGAAGGCATGTCCTTGGCAAACTAAGCCAAAGCCCCCAGCCCACGGTTCTCCCCATGAATGTTCCCCTCAGGTTTCTCAAGCCCCAGGGTTACCTCCCACCTTTTCCCTTTCTCAGAGATCAAATGGCGTCAGTACTGCTGTCTCCGTTTCAAGAGAACTGTGAGATTATGTGAAGTGAAGATCAGCCGCTTGAAATATTTTACGGTAATGCATGACCTCACTGTCAATGCATATTTTTTTTTAATTTTTTTATTTTATTTTATTTATTTTTTAGACAGAGGAGAAGGGAGGGAGAAAGAGAGGGAGGAACAGCAATGTATGGTTGCCTCTCACATGGCCCTCACTGGGGACCTGCATATTTTTAAAATAATGGGGATTTTTGCATTTTACGAGTTATTTTTGTTGAAGGACTTTCTTTGCTGTTTGAATACCACTTTTATAAACGGAGTTTTTCAAGCTCTTCTGCTTAACACAGCTGATTTTATTTCTACTCTGTTCTTATACCCAGACACTATGGTTTTTCATAATTGTGATAAAAATGCACAGACCAAATTCTGCTTTTTTCCCACTCAATATTATATCCAGTTATTTTGAGATGTAGTATTTTAAAAAGATGAGGTTGTTCTGAAATGCCTGCCGTTGAGGGATTTGTTAGGTCAGTTTAAAATGGTGACATAATTCCATATGCGGTGTCATAGAGTGATGTCCAAATCATATGGTTGTAATTTCTTTAAAAAAGCAGATTGCAGAATGACATTTTGTGTGGGCCTTTTTCTGTAAAAGTTTGGATTTGTTTTATCTTTTTATTATTTTACTCGTTACCCGAGGATATATTCATTGATCTCAGAGAGAGAAGAAGGGAGAGAGAGAACATTCATGTGAGATAGAAACATCGATCAGTTGTCTTCTGTATGCACCCCAACCGGGGATTGAACCTGCACTCTAGTTGTGTGTCCTGACCAGGAATCAAACCCGTTCAACCAACTGAGCAACCTGGCCAGGGCTGGATTTTTTATTTTTTTTAAGATTTTATTTATTTTATTTTTAGACAGAAGGGAAGAGAGGGAGAAAGAGAGGGAGAGAAACGTCAATGTGTGGTTGTCTCTTATGTGACCCCCACTGGGGACCTGGCCTATAACCTAGGCATGTGCCCTGACTGGGAATCGAACCGGCAACCCTTTGGTTCGCAGCCCCCGCTCAATCCACTGAGTGACACCAGCCAGGGTGATGTTTTTTATTTTTATAAAAAGATAGCTCTAAGAATAATCATCAAGATACAATCAGTAGTTTTCTCTGTGTGGGAGAATTTCAAGTAATTTTTATTTTATTTTTCCATGCTTGTATCTTGTATGTGTATGAACTCAATGAAATGTATAACATTTTGATGATCAGCAAAGACCGTTAAAGCTGTCTTCATTTTGGAAATGGGAAGGTGGAAGATTTGGAGTAGTGACAGCTTGCTGCCCGGAGAGCAGGCAGGTGAAGGAGTGAGGGAGGGAGAGAAGCTGGGATGTGGGCAGAGCAGAGAGAACAGAGGAGCCGCAGGAGGGCGTGCGGCAGGGCAGCCAGGAGATGCTAGGAAGGTGAGTCTGTGCCCTTGATCTTAGAGGTGCCATTCCCACCTGCTGTAAGTAAAACCTTTGCTTTCCAGAGCCTTTTGAAGAGTGGCTCACAGGGCAAAATGGGTGTGTTTTAAACCAGAGAAGACTATACAAAAAGCATCAAGAAACCCTCAAGTCAGGATCCACTAGAAGTGGAAATGAAACTTCTCAGTTCCAGATAGTAACTGAACAAGTCACATGAATGAAATGGCCTGTGGTAAAATTTGAAGCTTTTAAAAACAGCAATTGAAAATGTTCAGTTTAAACCCTGACGCGGCAGCCCATCGTTGCCCCAGTGTGGGGCTGTGGAAATGGGCCACCCAGTCCGCTTCTGGGTGAGACCTATCCACTCTGGGCTGCAAAGGGCCTCTGTACCCTTCCGGGGGTGCAGGAAGCAGGAGGTGGGGGTAGAGCAGTATGACGACATTCGGGAGCTTCTGTGACATTTTAGGACTTAACTGCCTTGAATAATCTTTGGACCAACAGCCTGTTGCTCAGTTCTGATGAACTTGGGCAGATGGCTCTGCTTCCCTGCCCAAGATGCGCATTTACCTGCTGTCTGGTGAAGATGCAGCTGCCACTGGTGGGTTTATGTAGGTGGAGGGGTGGGGGATGGGGCTTAGTGCTGGGTCCTCCTGAGGCTTCTCATCTGAAAGATACACAGAAAATGATAAATGACAAAGCCAGGTTAAAACATAAGAAGAAAAGTAACTAATTGTTACTTATGGAATACTGTGATATGCCAGGCCTTATGCTAGACTTGACCTTCAAATCTCACTCATCCTCTCAACAGTCTTCTTTAATAGACTGTTACCTCTGTCTGCATCAAGCAGGCTGAACAACTCCATCTCAGATGTAGTGAGGGCAGAATTGGGATTTTAACAGAGGTCTTTCTGAAATCAAAATTAGACTCTTAACCGTTGTGCTCTCTTGCCTCTCAGCAAGGAGGAGCAGGTCGCTGGTGCTACAGGTGGGAGGGAAGGAAGCAGCCGTGCGCCATCGATGGGGTGGGGGAGAAGCCTTCCACAGGAGCGAGGCCAGAGCTGGGCCTCGGAAGAAAGGCAAGGCAGAGACACAGATGAAGGCAGAACAGAGGGCTGTCGTTCTAGGCAAGAAAAGGCATTCAGAGACTAAGAAGGTAGTTAGTAGGTGAAATGCTAGAAATGCTACAGACAGTTCCTGGGCGAGGTGAACTCGAACCGGCGACCCTTTGGTTCGCAGGAAATGCTAGGCTACACGGATGTCTTTACTGCAGGAATTGTCAGAGCCTTTAACATAGTAATAATGTGTTTTGTGTATCTGCACCAAACGCATTTGTTGACCTTGGAGAGTATTTCATGGAGTACCATCTAGAATGTCCTTGAGGATACCAGCGTGTTGTACTGTTTCTTTGGGAGCTGCGATAATCAAGGATGGAGAGGGAAGGAGGGTCAGTAATGTCAGATTGAAGAGATAGTATCCCGTGAGCAGTGGGCACCCGTAAAGGGGGGTGTCTGTTGTTTATATTCCCAATAACCTGGCTATTCTGTTGGGGACAGTGGGAGGGGAGGAAGGAGAGGCGAGTCCTGAGGCAGAGAATCCAGCCTCTTCGACTGGCTGCTGAGGGGTGGCCGTGGGAAGCTCTGCGGCGGCACTGTGAGTGGAAGTAACAGATTCCCTGACATGATAAAGGAAAAAGCCAACAGGTGGCTCTGAGGGAAGGCGGAGAGCCCTTGACTGCAGCCTGGGACCCGGGCAAGTACAGGGATGTGTCCCAGGCACCAGCTTCTGAAATAAAGATGCAAAGTTTGCTTATATAATCATGTTAACTGATGTTACACTCCCCAAATTTAATTTTAAAAAAGATGTAAGGAATGATTTTTGGCACGCCAGGTGGGAATTGATGATGCGCAGCCTAGGAGAAGACGCAGGCCCGTCCCCCGGGAGGGAGATCTGAGTAGGAAAAGTAGAGTTGAGAGTCGCTGAACTAGAGACAGCCACGGTGGCAGGGGTGTCTAAGGGAGCAGGAAGGGCCAGGCCTGAACCCTGCACTGTAGCCAGATCCCTGCCCTGGGTCCTGTGGAAGCATCCATGGAGCAGAGGGACTTCGGGGAGCACGCTCTGGAAAGATCAGAGCCCCGAGGCCTAGTGAAGGAGGTGGCGGTAGCCTGAGGCTCTGCTCCACGTCTGGCTTGTGGCTGAGCTGGCTGCCCAAGAGCAGGTTTCCCGCCTCCCACCAGTGCTTTTTTTTTTTTTCACGTGCTCTTTAGTGCTACCTGCTTCCTCTTCTTAGTAGTATATATAGCATCTGCGGTTTAGATGTTGCAGGTGCTTCAGGAGGGCTGCAGGTGGCCTGCTTAGCAGGTGTGTCCACCAGTGCTGATCAGGAGTTCTGACTTCATTCTGTTCTTGTCCCCCCCTGCCTCCATCCCATCCCTGTGCCCTCCACAGGGCAGCAGAAGGGCCTCATGGCCCAGTGGTCTGGGCCGATGGGCCGTCTCCTCTGAACCCTTGCCCTCTGGGCTGAAGTCTCTGTCTGAAGGCCAACGCCAGGATGGCTGCCTGGGAATGCTGGCTCTCTGTGCTCTCCCCCTGCCTGGCCTCTGTGGCCCAGGGCCTGCTTGTCAGCACGTGGCTTGGGTTTCCGTGTTAACGTTCCCAAATTGGGATTGCAGAGGATTGAGTGACCGTGCTGTCTGATCACGCTGAGCCTTCTCAAGCAGCCAGCTGCGAAACTTTCAAAGGGCTGTGTGTAATTGGTTTGGGAGATGTGTGGGGGGGTGGGGCGCAGGGGGACTGAGATGGGGACAAAGAAGTCAGTTTTTAAAAGGAAAAAAATAAATGAACATAACAGCCTTGGGCCATTTGGGTGGGGTGTGGTGCTTGGGCACACTGAAACACTTTTCCTCTTCCCTTCCTATTTTTCCACTTCCAGAGGCCCCTTTGGCCAGCGCCTTACTGACCCCTGCAGACCCCCTCTGTGTAAATACAGCCTCTGTCCCCCACCCCCTCACTCATTACGCATCCCTTTAATCCAGCCCATCTCTGCGTCCCCAGCTGGCGGAGGCGCAGCAGATCCCAAGCCCCAGCTGGTGCGGAGTGTTTACACGGGTGGGACGCTTGGCAGACAGCTTGCCCCCGGCTCCTCAGCTGTAGGAAAAGGTAGAAAGACGTCCCGGAGATAAGTGGCCCGTTTGTTTTCGGACTCTCTCCCCCTCGTGCCCACCCTCACTCCAGTTCCTGTTGTATCCTGAAAAAGTAAAAGGGAAAAGAATCTCTTTGTGCCCCAGAGGTACTGGGCTAGGGACTCGCTGGCTCATCCCTTCCACCCGAGTAACCCTTTCTGTGGCACTTGGAGCACACAGAGAAAGAGCCGTTCACTTCACTGGAGCAGATCAGGTATTATTTAGAAGACATTATTTGTCAGTATAAAATGACTCCCCATTCATAGTGGGGATTGCTTTTCCAAAATCAGCACTAAAGGCTGTGCGGCTGCACGTTCTGAAGCCAGGCCCAGGATTCATTGCCTCAGGTCGGTGGTGTTCTCCAGGGCCTGTGTTCCCTGATTCTGTCCGCAGCGGAGGCTCCCTGAGACACTCAGACAGGTGGTCACTAACCCATAGTGGGGCGTTTGTCTTGATCGCGTTTGTGAGAAGCCAGTCCCAGGGTGTCCTGTACAAAGAAAAGCCTTTTCTTATCCTGGTTGTCAACACAGTTGGTTGTTTGGAACTTAGCTGGCCTTTAGAGAGTGGCTGTTTGTCCACCTCCCACTGGTTTCCCAGTGTGTTTGGGAGAGACCTTTGCTGATTTGAAGTGACCCGTTCCGAGTGGTTGTGTAGACCATGTTAATCATTATCGGGTGGCGTTAGTATGAAGCCTTTTATTTGAGGAACGTAACTGCACGAGTCAGGGTCCCACAGGAAACAGATGGGGTCATTCAGCGAAGGGTACTGAGGCACTGAGAAGGGTGGAGACAGGATCGGGGAAACAGACGGGTGGTGAAGTGTCCTAGCCCTCGCAAAAGTGGGGCGATAGCCCTAAGCCTGAAGGGCCAGGGATGGAGTGGACACAGAACTTCTTCAGATGTCAGGGAGATGGAGAGAGGATGAAGCGAGGTGATGCAAGCGAGCTGTAGCCAGAGGCGAGGAGCAGGGTGTTTGATAGGGTTCAAGTGCCTGCCACAGCTGCCCAGTGGGGAGGGTGCCCGGTGATGAACACCCTCCTCTCCTGCAGATTCAGCTAAGCCAGAGGTCCAGGAAACCCACGGATGTGCTCCACAAAGGGCGTCACTCCCTGCTCTGCATCACACAGCAGGGTGGGCCATGGGCCTGGACGGCAAGTGGAGAATTATCCAGCCCAGTAGCACTTACTGTGTCTGTTCTATCTCCTCTTTGAACCCTGCCTCGCTCACACCCACTGGCACTGGGAAAGGGTGGCACAGTGAGGCCGATGCTCCTGAAATACTGCAGACTGACGACAGGCACTTCAGACAGGTGTTTCCTGCTTGCAATAAGCCAAAGGGTGTAACGCAGCTGCTTTCATCCACATATTGCCCTGATCTCTGGTGGGACCGGGGTCACCCATGCTTCTTCAAAGTGGCAGCTCATTGACTGTCTCCGCTTCCATCTTTTGGGGCTAGTTCACGGAATGCTCAAGTACCACTTAAGCCCATTTCCTTCTTTTACCCTCTTGCTTTGCACTCGCGGCCCTCGGGGACCTCGCTCCGTTTCCAGTGTAGCATAAATGGGACTCTAATCACGGTGTCCAGTTACCACTAGTCTTTGAACGTGTGTATCCGACAGGAAATTACTTTCTTGACAGTTCCGCTTGGAGGAGCTTAGACTCGCTTGTCCATTAGGTAACTGATAAAATTTAATTGGTAAGTTATGAAATATGGGGCAGCTTTCAGAATTTTGTGGCTGGCAAGAAAGACTTTGAGTTTTCATGTTACAGTATTGCCTCTCATTTGTGGGAAGCAGTTGTTTCTTTATCTGGGCTCCAATCATTTGGGGAAGCAACGTTTGAAATACAAAGTGTGCTGGAATAGAGGATCTCTCCATGAACACAGTAGACAAAGACTCTGGGGCCCAGTAGCTTTTAGAATAATGGAAAGAATGGATGAATGAATACAAGCTTTAAGGGGTCTGCAGGTTGGATTTCCTTTCCTCTTCCCATTTTAGACTGGCTTGTTTGAAGCAAACGGAGACAGCTGAGATCTCAAGTCAGCCCACACAGTAGATGGTCCCCCAAAGCTGCCATGACTTCGTTAAGTTAGAGCAGTGATTTTTCAACCCATGTGCTGTAAGAAAAAGCATGCAGCACCTGACTAATTAGTCAGGGGAACTGACATCTTTTTCCTTAGATTTCAAATTAAAAAATGACAACAGCTAACACAACGATAGCTGTCAGGTGTGCATAAATCAAAATTATACCTATTTTTTGGTGTGCCACAGATTTTTAGTAATTAGTTTGTATGCCGTAAAATGAGAAAGATGAAAAATCGCTCAGCTAGATGGTTCCAACTGGAGGCCTCCTCTTGTACTTTCTGAGCACCTTAATGGTGTGTCCAAACCCCCGCCCCCTCCCCCAAGTCTTCCTGGAAGAGACCCCTAGGACTCCAGTCCCTGAGCGCTTAACAAGGACCCTGGGCGGGGGGTGTGTGCAGAGAGAATGAAACCGCGGTCTCTACTTTGAGAAAGGAAAAGAGCCTCTACATGTTCTTTGCCCAATTGTGTCTTGGTTCATGACATCTTGCTTCAAAACGAGCTCTTCACGGGTCAAAGTCTTGCTTTGATCATTATTTTTAGGCACACCGTTCAGGTAGCATGGTGGTTAAGAACCCAGACATCACAGTCCAGGGGCTCGTGAGTTCATCCCGCTTCTGAGGCTTATTAGCTGTGTCCCTTTGGGCAAGGGTCTTAAGCTCTCCGAGCTTCACTTGTTCAGTACAAAAGGACTTCTGGAAGGTTAAACGAGATTGTTTCTCTGTTTAGAGCAGTTCCTGGCACATCGTAGGAGCCAGTAGCCGTAATAGTTGATTTTAGAGTTGGAGGTTAAATGAGGTGATCTTGTTTGGTGTTTAACACAGTGCCCAGCAGTTAATAAAATCTCACACATCAGTTGTTCCTTGCAGGGTTGTCGGGGGTAACATGACGCAGTCATGTAAAGTATCTCAGCCTTGCCTGGCTTGCAGTCAGATGTTCAGTAAGGGGTGGTCAGTTTTATCATTTCTGAAATAAGGGAGTTGGACTAGGTTGGTAGCTTAGCTCCTGAATTTGGTCTCTAAGCCTCTGAGGGAAGGAAGCGGATCTTACAGCTTGTTGCATCTCCTGTAGCAGTGTGCCGTGCCCAAAGCATGTACTCAATAAATATTTTTTGATTGAGTAATTGATTTAATATATTTTTTAAAATTCTTTCTATAGACAGCGCTAAACAAAGACGTGTTTCTGGCATGGGAAAGCGTTGCCCGCCAGCTTTGCACACATCTGAGCACACACACACGCATGCACACCGCTCTAATGCTTTCCTTGACGCATCTGCTCGAAGTCCCAGTGTGGCCATCATAAGATCCGAGGGAGAGCCCTGGAATCACCCCTGTGGCGTGGTGGCCGTCACCGCAGGCCTTAGAACGTGGACCGTGGCCCATGGCCAATGCTTATCTGCCCATCTGCGGGTTCTGATTCTGAACCCCATCAGTCTGGCCACAGACAGCAAAGGCTGATAGACTGATAGGAGGCTGGAGGCCTCCTGATGGCCTCTGGCTGGCATTGTGACATTTTCGCCTTGGAAACCGCAGAACAGCCACCGTCTGGTCAGTTAATCCAGGTGGCCCTGCCTTTCTGTCTTGTGATGTGAATGGTCAAGTCATGCTGGCAGAGGCAGCGTAGCACCGGTTCAGAGGACTTCATTCAACAGACAGCAGACATTTACTAGCCACGTTGTGAATAGGAAGGCGGTGGGGGGGAGGTGTTCATTTCGTTTTTGCCTTTCTCCCCATGTCCTCCATATTCCTCTTCAACTTCCTGTTTCCTCCTCGGAATCACATCAGTTCCAGAGGGATGAACTGAGCATCTTCTCTGTGTCCAGACAAATGTCAGAACTTCAGAGGGAGCGGGGAGGCAGCGGGGCCTGCCAGGGGGCTGCCCAGGGCCTGTGTCCCCCTGGGGCACCCTCTCCTGTGGCCCTAGATCTCCTTTCCTTGACTTGATATATTCCTTTCTGGTTCCCCCCTCACTTTTCTGCATACCCAACTGTTTTTTCTCGTTGTGGTCTTCCTCTTCACCTCGCATAGTTTCAGGCTTCTCCCATTCCCTCGGCTCCCTGGACGCCTGAACCAGCCATCCAGAGTTTGGTCTCCTCTCTCCTGCTCTGAGTTACTTTCTCCTTTCCTCCAGTGTTTACTTACCAAGGTCCCCAGGGACCTTTGGTTTCTGAATCTGATGGGCTCTTCATGTCGTCATTCATTCCACAAATATTTATTGAGGCCCCACTGTGTGCTAAGCACCATTCCAGCCACTTGGCACCCATTAGGAAAAGATAAAAACCTTAAGACGCCACTGCCCCTGCACAGCCCACACGTCTGTCCCGGGTTGGCTGGTTCACCCTGGAGTCCACCTGACCTGAGCACAGACTCCTGACAACATTCCTCCCCCTGGGTGGCTGCTCCGACTGGTCCTTCTCAGGCTCCGCCTCCTCCCCTCCCCCCAGTCCCTGCACTGCTGCAGTTCTCTCTCAGGTGGATGCTGCCGCCGCGTGAATAACCGTAACTCCTGAGTAATCGTATCTCCTAGACATTTCTTTAAGCTTTGTGCCTATGCATCTGTTGCCTGAACAAGACCAGAGCAGCACACCTGACCACTCCCTCCCCTGAACCGACCGTGCCACTGAGTCTTTGAGAGTCGCCTAGCGCTGTCCTGTGTCTCCTGCCATTACCTTCGTCCGGGCCTGCGTATCCCTTCTTGCAGCGACCTCCTTCCCAACTGGCCTCCTCGCTGCCTGGCTCACCCCTCCTGCCCCAGCCCATCCTCCGAGCAGAGTGAGCTCTCTGTAATGGAAACCTCATTGTGTTATTCCCTGCCTAAATCATTAAGTGGCTACCTCCCACATGTAGGATAATGTCCAATTTTTATTCCTGCCATAGAGGGCCCTTCATAGACCTGGTTTTTGCCAGGCTTCCGGCCTCATCACCTTTCACATGCGCACAGACCATTCCTTTACTCTGAGAGCCGTCTTTCTCCCGCCTCTCACTTTAGGTGTGCAGTCCCCTTCCTGCCTTCCTTGACCTGTCTGTCCCTTCAGCATACAGGCCAGGCAGGGCCTCCTTGGTGATGTTCTCTGTGACGGTGGAGGGGGCTTGGTCCCTGTGTCAGTCAGGGGGACCCCTCTGGTCCTCTGAACAGCCTGTATGTACCTCTAATAATGACAGTGTTGTTGTGCGTTTGCTTACTGACTCGTCCAACTGGGCTGTGGGTTTTTGTGGCGCCTTTCCTGCCTGGGGTGCTGTTCAAAGTGGAAGGGTAGGGGGCATGTCTGTGTCTGGGAGTTGCAGGGGCAAGGCTTGGAAAGGCATGGCTGGGTACCTGTGCAGTCCCGGGATGCCCGGCAGGGGTCCTGATTCTATCCTAGGCACTAGGAAGTCGTGGAGGGCTGTGGAGCAGGATCTGGGGTATTTTAGTAAAGTGGTTCTGTGGTGTTTTCCAGGGCAGTCGGGGAAGACAGCAGAACAGCTCCTGGGGATAGTGCTTTAACCTGTCCTCTGCAGGCCTGGCCTTGGCTCCGCCTCAGGGCGCCTGCATAGCACCGGACAGAGCAGTGGCTGCAGAGCGAGCCAGCAGACCCAACTCCCTGCCCGCCCCTCCTAGGCCTTGGCCGGGGCAGGCTCTTCCCTCTTTCTCTTCCCCTCTGTGTGTTTCTAGCTGTGTCCTCCCCTTCTTCGGCATGGCGATTATCTGTGCGTCACAGCCAGAGCTTAAGATCACTGGTGTCCCAGGCAGTTCCTGTTCCTTCTTTTTCAGGGGGATCCCCAAAATAGAGTTGCCCACTAGGCTCGGGGTGGGGGACACCTGGCCCTCAGGCTCTTGCTCTGAGGCCTGGATTCATCAGCATGTGGGCTGCTGCACGGAGCCCTGGGGTGGGGGGGGGGGGGTGTGCACACTCCCCCTCCTGCTCTGCTCTGAAGACCAGCTGCGAGTTTAGACTGAGGTCCAGCTTCTCCCTCTGATGTTTGGTTTTCTTCCTGGGCTGCCTTCTCCTTGTGTGAGGTTACATCCAGCCTCTTGGGGTGCTGAGAGGCTGAGAGAAAGCACCACACATTTTTACATGGGATTTAAAACACCACTTTTAATTAGTGAAATGAAATTTGTAGTGATGTGTATTGCTGTGTGTGAGTGAGGGGGTGGGGAGAAGGAGAATCTCGGAATCTGGCATTTAACAGATGCCCGCGTTTGAGTGGACTTCGTTTGGTCCAGGGGAACGGAGGGACGGGTCTGTGGCGGGGTGTGCAGAGTATCCACCTCGGGCCATGCCTTTGGGCATAGACTGGTGCTTTCTGTTTATCTGTAGCACATTTTTCTGGCTACTCAGGCCTTTTACGTTGTTATTTTCCTTTTCCACTTTGAAGACTATTTGGAATATTCCCTTGTGAATATTATTTGCTGATGAACAGGGATATTGGAGTACTGGATATTTTCCATTAACCTTCTTGGCCTTGATTTAATTCAACTGAATCAAATCATCGTCATGAAGTCCTACTTGTCAGGTGCCCTCACGTCCTCGGCAGGTCTTTGTGAACTCACGCACGTGGGCTGGAGGCCGGCCCAGAGTGGGCTTCCAGTGCCCGGCCCCTGTGAGCAGGGTGGATCCTTGTAAGGCGAGTCAGAGTCGAGATGCCCCGGGCCTGACCCTGTCTTCCTCTGTGTGCGGAAGAGTACCGCTCTTAGGATGGCGCCACAGTGGCCCTTTCACTGGGACCCATCACGTCATCTCTTTCATGAACACCCTTCGATGGAGCAGGGGTGTGCAGAAAGGGGACCACGGAAGTCACACAATAAAAATGACCGCAGAGTGGCTTCTTTTCAAAACCTGTTTATTTGCCTTCCGGCCCTTGTTTTGCTCAGGTTAAATTTGGGCGGAGGTGGACACCAGGGTAGGGCCTCTCTCCACGTGACCTGACACAAACACTCAGAGGGACCTGAAGGCTACCTGTGCAAACAGGCCTGGTTTATGGTCCCTGGAGGCGGCTTCGCTTTGCTCTGCCCCTGTGAACTCAAGGTTCATTTTTCTAGCAAACTGTTATCCCCAAGCCCGGGCCTTCAGTCAAAACGTGAGGAATGGCATGCTGATGTTCTGAGTAGGGAACTTTCCAGATGGTAGAGAATAATTAAAAATGGTTGCAGTAGATCATTGTCTGCCTCTTTTTTTCCTTCCTGAAGCGCAAAGAAGCAAATGAAGGCAAATGGCACCCCGCCTGGTCCAGCTACCCGGGTCTTCAGAACCCCTGAATAATCCTCTCATTTCCCCAAATACCAGGACGTGCCATAAGTTCCTGGGGCCGTGGCACCCGCTCTTGCCAACGGCCAGTGGTTAGTGACTGGCCGTCACGGACCCCTGTGGTGGTTAGGATTACCCGCTCTCTTTGTATTTCCTGCCTTAGAGAACCAGAGCTGCTTCTGAAACGGCAGCTAGGATGACCGATGGATGGGCACAGTGGTTCCTTTTCTGAAGTCAAGTCCACGACATTCCCTGATCTTAGCTCTTCAATAATCACTTGCAAACTAAAATTCTACACTCTGAAACCCTTTCTTTTTTTTCTTCTGTCTTTGATTTTTAATCTGTTTTTCAGACACTGCCTCTGAACAGGGGGCAGCTGGTTAGAAGTGAGAACAATTTGTCTCGACCAGTGTGTGTGTTTTACGGGTACCCACAATGCATCCCGTGGTCTGCATTCTGCCGTGTGGTGAGGGAAATACATTTTACAGATACGGATAGTCTTCACAGTTATTCTGTGTGAGCACTTCTTTATTTTTATTTTGTTTTTAGCTTCCATGAGAAATGGTTTATGAGTATGGTATCCAGATAAGGGGAAAGCTAGTGGGGGGAAGTGAAGAAGATTGCAGTATATAATCGAGTAAGAGCGTCAGATGTAGTGATCTGGGGCTCTTTATTTTTTGAGGGAGAAGAGGAGGTATATAAAGTCCTTCAGAGACGAGACATTCTGAGAACGTATATATTTTACCTAAGGTGGTCTGTAAGGCACGTGGTAGGTCAAGTTCAATCGATACAGTCTTAAAGTTCTAATTATGCTGTGGATATGTAGGAAGTGGGGAGGGCTGTCCCCAGGCCACCTTCTGTTTTCAGTACCTCATTGACTTCCCAGATTGGGGGTGAAGAGTATGGCAAGTTCAGTCTTCCTATGGATCTTTAAAGCCCAAGTTCAAAGGTGATTGAAACTCTAAGTGACCCTTTCTAAATTCCTCTTTATCCCAATATAAAGTTTAGATTTGGGGACTGGTGAATCTAATAATAAGGCAAGTAATATTTTGCTGTGGCTGTTCCAATTAGGGGTTTTTATCATAAATATACATTGTCATTTTTTAATCTAATATAAAATCGTGATCATGACATTAATAGTGAATCTGTTCAGCATTGTGAACATGGGCTTGTAGAGAATTTGTTGTGTGTGTGTTTGGCTTTGCTTAATTCTTATATCAAGGCAGTTTTCAAGTGAGAAAACCAGAATCTCTAGGCGTTGCTAAAAGCCACACTGAAAGGTACTCAGCCCCCTGGTTTCAGGCACTAGGCCCTCCTAGCAGCTTCTGGTCATCCAAAATGGAGAATTCCAGAAAGCAAGCGTGAAAAGCATCTTTGTTTCAGTTCTGTCTGCCTTTTGTTGAGTGACGGAGGGGCTGCAAACCACGTACACTGAGTCCCGGCCGTAGACGCGCTTGTGCAGGTGACAAGCCTCACTCGCGGGCTTCTCCTCAAGCAAGGACCTCAGGAGCAAACGCTCCAGGAAACAAGGGCTAAAAGACTCTTTCATTAAAAAAAGGAAAAAAAAGAAAACCTCTTCCCCACCAATTGGGCGTAACTTTCAAATGTTTTCCTGTCTGACTGAAATTTTCCTATCCACCACCTCAGCAGAGAGATGCAAAATCAATTTGGGGAGAGCTGGAGTGGAGGCTGTTTGGCTTCCTGAGAATGGGCTGAGCTGGGAGTTTTCATTTGGCTTTACCTGGGCTTCCAAGGAAGGAGGAAACGGGTGTCCTCACTGTCGGGCGGGGGCGGGGGCTGGGGGGGACGGTTCTGGGTCGGCCACGTGCTGCTCATTGCCTTTCAGCCCTTGAGTTCTGTTTAAGGCGCAGAATAGATGCGGTCTGCAGCAGAGCTGCTTCTGGGAAAGCAAGGTCTCGTACGCTGTCCCTTTCTCGGTGGCTTGTCTGCCAACACAGCCCCTCCCAAGTGCCAGCGCATGGCTGTGTCTGCCAAGAAGCAGAATAAACCAAACCAAAGGCCTGAATAGTACTTCAAAGCAAAGTGATGAGTCTGTTTTCATCGCAGTTCTTATCTTCTCTTTGGTGCCCAGGTATCAGCTTGCAGGGGGAAGAGGACAGATGGGGGCATTTGGAACCCTGGGTGCACCCAGTGTCTGTGGCTGGCAGGCTGGTGCGAACTCCAGTTAACGTGCTCTCTCAGTCTGTCAGATGTAGGTGATACCCAGACCTCATCTTCACTAGGCGGAGAAGCAGTAGTGTTGTTTGAACTTTTTGGGAAGACCGCTAAGTGAGGCTGTGTTTCAGGTGTTGACAAATAAATGGAATCACAAAATGAGAGCCTTTTGCTGCTGAGGCTGATCCATTCTAACCACTTCGGTTGGCCTCGTCCTTCCAATGTATCTGTAAATGGGGATATTATTAGTATCTAGCTTGTAGAGTCATTGTGAGAACTACCTGGGATAATTTATATTAAGCACTCAGAACCATGTCTGGCACTGAGTGAACACCTGATAGCATTAACTGCCCTTACTGTTGTTAATGCATGAAAAAAATGGGTCCAGGGAGGTAAAATAGCTTGCCTGAGGTCACCCAGCTGCCCTGCGCTAAACTGGGACTGGGGTCCAAGTCCACAATGCTTTGCTGGAAGCAGCTGTTTCACCGGCATCCTTGGTCTCCTTGTAACCAAGAGCTCAGACTTATGTGCCCCTAATAGAACACAGCACGTGGAACGGGTTTGCTTTTGTTATGGCTACACAAGCTTGCTCAATGCCATTGCCTTTGTGTGTGATGCCCTGTTTTAGTTAAAAGTTCAGCGAAGCTCTGTGTGTGTGTGTGTGTGTGTGTGTGTGTGTGTGAGAGAGAGAGAGAGAGAAGGGGAGGGGGGAGGGAGGGACGTGGCCCCTCCTACATAATTTAGTGTTCTCCCTTTGCATTAGTGTATTAGCACATTGTCACTTTTAACCTTTCACCCACTGAGCCTGGCATTTAAAATGCTATTAAACTCAATCATGTTTCCTATAAACAGCCTTAGAGGGGTGGGAAATAATTGGAATGACATTTTTAATAGGCTCCTGGTTCTCAGCCTTCTGTGCTTGCAGAGTGGAGCTTGTTTGGTGCTTTCTCCCTGGTCTGAGGTGGGGAGAGGGTTATGGAATGAATTTTGGGGGTGCAAAGGGCCTTTTAGAGCACAGAGAATGGTTTTTATGCTGGAGAAGTAGAGTTACTTTTTCTGATAGTTTTTTGTTTTTTTAATTCATGGACGTAGTGAATCTAGGAGCTGATTCCTTCACATGGCTTCAAAGAAAGCTCAGAGCCAAATTTCTGGTCACCTTTAGCCAATGAGTAGGACTTTCTGTAATGCATTTTTGTGGATCAGCCTCATTCCCTGCTTCTCACGGCTATATATATATATATCCTCTCCTGCCTCTCTTTTATTTGCCATTCTATTCTATGTGCCATATTTTATGCATCGTACATTTGTATTTGGAACAAACTTAAAAAATCAAATTTCATGTTGTCTTTGTGCTTGTAAGGTTGTGAGGTCTCAGGCGGCCAGTTTACCTCTCTGTGCCCCCGGTTTAGCCCCTTCATCTGTGGAACAGGGAAGCTGACGGCGCCCTGCTCTGAGACATGGTAGAGTGGGAGCAGGCGTGGCTGCCGACAAAGGAAGAGGCACGACTTGGAATGGTTTCTGCTGCTACTACCTGGGGGTAGGGCTGGAAAAATACTGGAATCTAAGTTTTTGTCTTAATCAAAGCCCTAGATCCTTTTCTCTCAGAATCATGTTGAGAAAACATTTATTAACCATTCATCTCTGGTTACTAAATGCTATAGCTGCTTGTGGTACTAGTTCATCAAGTGCATATTGTTGAGATACTGACTATGTGCTCAGCGCTGGTGTGAGCCCAGGGGGAGAGAGGACGTGCGCAGCAGTGTGAATGTGAGCCCGTGACAGGCTGAGGTCGGCCAGGTAACTGTGCGCAATCCTGGCCCTGCTCCTTCCTCGCAGTCTGCATTTGACAGGAGCTCACTGGGTGCTGGCCGTCGGCAGGCCCTGCTCCAGGCTGTGGATTGAAGATAATCAAGGCAGGTAAGATTCCTACTCCTAGAACTTCTGTTCTGGTGAAGGGAGCGTTTAAAAACAAGTGAAGATAAACCCCAGAAAGCTGTGTATTTACAAAGGGTGGATTTTATGGTGTGTAAGTTACACCTCCGTAAAGCTGTTGAACAGGACAAACTCTTAGCCTGGCAGAGCTGGCCCCAGTGTACTTGATGCTTTCTCCGCAGCCGTGTGTCTCCCAGTGTGCATGCTCACTCGCGTACTTGCAACCCCAGATCAGCATGCCCAGTGATGTTGGGGCCACTCGTGGGCACGGGCAGAGCAGGGAAAAAGCAGAGTGACGGGCTGAGCGTGGTCCCAGCTGAGGTCCAACAAGATGCTGCTCAGCTCTCCTGTAAGCGAGTGTCCTTCTTGCAGTCTATTTAGTGCCACTGTTTTTGCATTGCTGTGCTTTCTTGTTGGTGGTTTCGCTGTCCACAGTGGCCCTCACTCGTGTTCCTGCGCACAGGGCTGCGATGCGCCGCACGGAGAGCGCGCACGTGTGTTAGGTAAGCGTCCCTCAGGCACGAGCGACAGCACCGTCGGCCCCGAGTTCCGTGTTCGTACTTCAACGATTGGTATTAACTACAGCATCTTAAAACAAAACATGCATAAATTGTGTATTGATCCGTTGACGGAAGTGGGGTGACCGGAGACGTGTCGAAGCCTGACCGCTTCCCCCGGGAGCAGCGGTTCAGCAGTCACCGAGCCGCGACTCCACAGCACAGAACTCCGCTGGACGCCAAGCACCGCCTGCGCCGGACTGGGGCGAGAATGTGTGCGGCCCACGTGACAGATGTCGGTCTTACTTAAAAAAAAAAACACCCCAAAACAAAAGAAAACCGCGATGATTCTTTTAGTAGTTGGGGTGGTGGTCTCCATGCTTGTGCATACACGCCCACAGAGAACTGGTTTTATTTGGGTGAGCTCTTCAGGACGAAGCTTTAGGGGTAGCCCTGTGGGAAGTGTTGGTGGAAGGCAGCAGTGTGTATGAGGGAGATTTTGTTACACAGCCACCTGGGTGTGTGTTGGCCGTGTAAACAGAAAGCGGACCTGCACAGCTCCCACGTGAGGGCGACTTGTCCCTGGGCCTCCGGGTGCTGCCACAGCCGTTTGGTCCACAGAGCTAGAAAGTGATTGAAATGCTATTTGATAAGTTGTAGCTCTTTGAAATTGATTTTTAGTCTTTTATCCCTCAGGTGAAGTTTGTAGTCACCGTTCAAGTTGCGATGTCAAAATAAAATGAAAGAGGTGAATCGCAAATGATAAATGCACAGGAAGTGCTCGGAGCCGGCCCCAGACACTTGGCGGGAGTCGCCGGAGAGGAGGGAAAAAACAAAGAATGTAGAGTGGACATTAGGGTTTTTCTTCACCCGTTTATGATTGTTTTGCTTTGTAAAAGGTGTGTTTTAAAGTTGAAATAAAAATTTACTTAAAACATAAATGAATTTTAGGCAGGACACGGAAGAGTTTCTGAGACCGAGACAGGCCAAGAGGCTGCTTTGAGGGGATATCGAGGGACAGGCTCTGCGTGCGTGGCTCCCGACGTGGCTGCACGTTCCAGCACCCTGCGGAGCTTACCGGCACGCTGGGCCTCAACAGGGGGGGCTTCGTTGGCTGGGGGTGTCCCAGGCATAGACATCTGAAGAGCTCCCCCAGGGATGCACATGTGCAATCAGGGTGGAATACCAGCTCTCCACACGTGGAATTGTAAGGTTTACCCTCATGAGAGTCACGGCGGCCGGTGTGGACGGGTGGTCAGGTCAAGGGTAACCAGTGCAAGCCGCGTGCAGGCGGGCAGAGACTGCCATGGCCGGGGTGGCGGTGGTGGGGAGGTTCGGGCGCTGCAGCGGCTGGACTGCTCTCAGGGAGAAGGCTGTGGTGACAGGTGACCAAGCCCTGCTGGAGCAACACTGAGCCAGCACAGACTCCATTTTTGATTTTTCATCTCTCCAGTGAGCAGTTACTGAGCATGTCCTGTGTGCTCGGGGTTAGTTGCCTGAGAAGGGCATGGGGACAGGTGAGTCAGCACAGCCCTGCCCTCTGCAGGGCCACCTGAGGAGCGCTGCGCGGGAGCGGGTGGCACGGTGGCATGGTGGCACGGTCGGGGGGCTGCAGAGCATTTCCTGAGGAAGAACGCCTCACTCCCCGTCGGCAGGTGGGGGAGGCTTCGAGAGGTTCCAGTAGAGCTGGGCTATGAAGGATGAGTGAGGTTCTGTTCAATAGTTCTTTGGGGGGGGTTGTAGAATACACGGTGAGCGGGACTAAAACCCCCCCAGAGAAAGAAGTGAGTAGCACATTTTTGCTGAAATAGCGCACATCCATCTGTTGTAGAGAAATAGAGGCAGTTGGACCGGTAGGGAGGTCAGTAGCTCCTGGAAAAGGCCTTGGGACAGCAGTGATCAGATTTTGGGTGGGCGCAGGACACATCTGTATATTTGGAGAGGGCTTTGTGTTCGCAGGAGTGCCTTCGCATTCCTCGTCTCATCTGACGTTTCCCTCCGAGGCGACAGAACACGTCTGAGACAACAGCGCCCCCGAAAAGGCTTGTGCCTTGCTGCGTACAAGGAGCAGACGACCCCTGCTGGGGGTCTGGCTGACCGGGAGAGTTTCTGCCCTCCACTGGACGGAGTAACCTGCCTCTGGGAATGGCAGGCCTGGGTGCACGCAGAGGGCGGCAATGCGTCATTCCTGTTTTCCGGCTGCTTTTTGCCACGCCAGTGCGATTCCCCACACAGCGCCTCCTTCAAACAGTTTTGTTTAGAGGAGAAGCAGTAACTCTTTATTGATGAGCTGTCTCTAGAGTCTTCCTGGAAAAGGCCTGCGTCTGGCCTCTTCCCCTGACCTCCCGTGTGATGCAGAGCAGGCGGGCGGTGCTGCTCCACGCCGGCCGCACGTCAGAAACATCTGGGAAGCTTTGGGTCCTGCAGATACCCTCGGCCCTGCAGACTGGGAAAGTGAGGCTCGGGAGTCAGGCGGCTTGCTCATCGCTGCAGAGCCAGCAAGTGGCAGGGGCCGGTGGGAGCCCAGGCAGCCGATTCTTGGGTCCAATTTTGAATCCCGACTTTTTGTCATCTCTCCCCTGCTGGCTAAATTGTCAGAGTACTGATTTGCCAGGTGGCAACCGTAGTTTTCTTCACAGCACACTAAGATTGTAAAGGAAGCTTTTGAAATAAATAAGCCAGAAGTGTGAGGTATTATGCCTTGTCCCATGCCCCACGGTAGGGTAGATGTGAAATTAGCAGCTGGAATTCTCTATCTCTGAGGCTCAGGCTTACACCTTTGGGGCTCCTGTCCACCGTGCAGTTAACCAACATGCTTGGGGAATCCTCAGCCAGGCCCTGGGCTTCCAGAAGGCTGGCACCTCATCTTCTGTTAGTTTCTGCCTTCTCCACTGCTGGATAACTAAACTAATTGAATGAATGATGGACAAAGTTGTACCCTTACCTGCGAGCTCTCAGCTGGCCAAACACAGTTTATTTCATTCCATCTACAGTGAGTACAAATCTACATCCCATGCAGGGCCCAGGATTGTTTTGTTTGCTTTTGGGGCAGGTATTGGGAGCGGTGCCATTAAATGGGAGAGAAACAGAGCCAGTGCTGGCTGTGCATTAGGTAAAAACCCTTCATGGAGGGACCTGTGGTCTGAGAGGTGAAAGGGGTGGGCCCAGGGGCTGGTGGTAGGTTCCGCTCCATCCTTTTGATGTCATCCTTTTGATGTCACTTCCGCTAAATCGGAACTGTTTTTCTTATTTTGCAGGTCACTGCCAAGACTGCCTTCCTATTTATTTTACCTCAGTATAACGTTAGTGTGCCTGCGGCAGGTAAGCGGCGCGCTAGTCTCTCTCTTTTCCTGGCCCCATGAACGCTGAAGGATTTGCAGAACTTCCTTTTCCTATGCACTTGGATGATCTTTTTAGATTTTTAAACTCAGCAGTCAACCTCCTCCTACTGTTAACACAGCTGCAGGCCACGTTCAGCCCCGGCCACTCTGCAGCCTGGGTTCGTGGGGCGCACCCCAGGAGCCAGGCTTGTTCCTCTTTTCATTGCAAAGCCCTGAAAGCCCTGAGGACCCTCTTAATGACTAAAGAAAGATTTTTTGTTAGCTGAAACTAGTTTTCTCCATTTCATTCTGTAGTAGAGAGGTGAGTTTAAGGTGAGATTCCTTTCTTTGCCGGGCTCCACCGAGGACTAGATGAAGGAGTTTGGGGGCAAATCCCTTAACCCATGCCCATAGAGGATGTGGCTTCGACTCTTTTCTGGACTTGCCTGGGCCCTGCAGTCCCTGTGGCCCAGCTCTGGGAGAAGCCATGCTTCTGGGGCAGCCAAATTAGTTCCTTCTTAGGAGAATCAACTAAGGGATGCTGGCAAGAAAGGACGAAACTCCGTGCTCGTGTGAGAAGAGACAGGAAACGCTGTGGCCAGCACCACCAGACGGGAAGCCAGGCAGGCGCCTGCCCATCCCAAGGCGCGCTCCAGCCCTGGTGGGCACCGCGGGCCATCTTGCTCAGGGCTCCGTGGTCCACAGTCAAAGTCATCGTCTTAGCTCTTGAAAATTTTAGTAATGAAGACACCTCTAAACCTAGCTCAGCTTATGATTTACTCATTTAAAATTTTTAAGTTTTTAAAAATTGGGATAACATACAGATAGTGTCAAATTTACTGTCGTAACCATTTTGAAGTGTGTAGTCAGTGACGTTACTACATTCACACACTCACAGTATTGTGCGGCCGTCGCCTCCGTCCGGCTTTAGAACCCTTCCTCTCGCCGAACCGAAGCACCGCGCCTGTTACATCACTCCTGCCGTTCCTCCCCCGCCCCAGCCCCTGGCCACCGCCGTTCCGCTTCCTGTCTCCATGAACTTGACTGTTCTAGGTACCTCATATAAGTTGAACCATATAGTATTTGTCCTTTCCTGGCTGCTTAATTTTAAATAACTTTTTTTCAAAATACATTTACATGGGTGTTGCATGTCTTTCCAAAGAAATTTATGAAACGCAGATAAACATAAGAAGATAAAAATCATAAATGACCCCTCCATCCAGCAAAAACTACAGTTAACATTTTAGAGTATGGACTCTTATCCTACTTCCTTCACTGTTAGTGTGCAGGGAATTTCTTCTCATGTCAGGAACTGCCATTCCATCTGTAGGGCATTTTGAATAGTTATAGAGCATTTCTTAATATGGATTACAAGTTGTCTATTTTATCTCATGTTATTGGACATTTAAGTTTCCAGTTTTTATTGTAAACAGTGCTACAGTAAACATTCTTGTGACTGAATTTTTGAATATATTAATAATGATTTTCTTAGGATAAACTCCTATTCCTGGAATTTCTAGGTCAAGTAGTATGTAAATTTTAAAGGTTTTGTATATGTATTGCCAAAATACCCTCTGCCATCTAATTCTTAGAACTCATAAATCCTAATTTTTTTTGTAAACATAAAATACATAAGCTTTTCTTTTTTTAATGTTAGAATGAATGCCAGTTTACTGATTTATAAAGAGATATTCAGCTATCAAATGTTGTACTTGTATTTTCATTACATGTCTCCCTAAAGTCAGTCTATATAGGATGCCAGATCATGACCCAGCAGGGCTTTGTTAATTTGCCGTGAGAAAGTATTGCCCTGGGGCCATGGCAGGTGTGTCCACTCGACCAGACGGCATGCCTTTGTTATGGGGGGGACTGTTCGTAAAGTCCCTTCCAGATTGTGATTGGGGGCTGCTCGGAGAAATCAATAGACAAGTGGTATCTTAAAAACATCCCTTTCACAGCCAGGATGAGAAGTGTAGACTCTCTCAGAGAAATTAGTAGACAAGTGATATCTTTAAAAAAAGAAACTTATTTATTTATAGAGAGAGGGAGAGAAACATGATGTGTGAGAGATACATCAATCTCTTCCCTCTTGCATGCCCCCCAAACTGGGGGTCTGGCCTGCAACCCAGGCATGGGTCTTGACTGGGAATCGACCCAGCAACCTTTCGGTCCGCAGGCCCGTGCTCAGTCCACTGAGCCACACCAGCCAGGGTGACAAGTGATTATCTTAAAAGCATCCCTTTCAGAGCCAGGATGAGACTCATAGACTTTATGCTCCAGGGTGGCCCTCAGGGCCTTTGGGCATAAAGAGCATCCCACCACAATTTGGGGGTGTGCCAGTATTAATTACATCATACCTTCATTTGTTTGTTTCAAATAATTAATTAATTGATCAAGCCAGACAAATATTTGTGTGCTTCCTCTGCACCAGGCCCCGGGTGTAATTTATAAAACATGTCTGATCTCTGACTCATGGAGCTCACCATTTGATTAGGGAGGGATTGGCAAGCAAACAATAAATAATTATATTTATTGCAGTAATTGTGGTGAAAGAAATATGCAAGGTTACGTGATAAGGAAAAATAAAAGGGTGATGATGGAAGACGTTTCTGAGAAAGCGACATTAAGCGGCATAGTGTAGGAAATTGTGTTTACGGGGGGGGGGGTTCTGTGGAGAAGAAAGTGCGTTCCAGGCGGAGGGATCAGCATGTCCAGAGGCCTCCAGAGAGAAGCGAGCACCTCGGCACGTGCAGTAAATGAAGGCCAGTGGGGCTGCGGGCAGCGAGGTGCAGCATTTTCCTGGTGTGGGGCTATTGAATTCTGCCCCTGGAATCCTCCTCTCGGCCAGAACAAGTTCTGGGTAAATGTGAAGGTACATTAAAATTTGTACTGAATTGAGGAGGTTTCAGTTACTTTAGAAAGGGAGGATAAAGTATTGTTAAATAGGCTATGTTTTGTTTAAATCTTGCCATTTGGGACTATTCGAAATATGACAAGCAAATAATCAAGAGAGGCAATGAAATCAGAATAGCCTGCCTAATTTCGTTTTGAGCTCTTTAACCACCGATCCAGTAAAGCTCGGTCTGTAAGGACTGAGGAAAGCAGACTTCTCGTGGGAAAAAACCTGTTCACGGTAACTGGTCTGTTGAGGTTGCGAGTTTTAAAACCCTCCCGGCAAATCTCTTTAAGGCTGGAGGTGCTTGGGAATGTATCTTTTTTGTATAACACGGGCAAATTCTGATTTCTGAGGTTTCTTCTTTATATAGTGTGTAACGTGTTCACCTTGACGTTTAAAATTCGAATTTCAGTAGAGCACTGAGCATTTCTAAGTCCCTGTCTTCCCTTGGCTAAGTTCTCAGGTTCCACGGAAAACAGCTAATGGTAATGTTGATGAGTTCTCCTGCTTGTTTTGCTTTGTTCCCTCTTCTTCTCTGCTGTCTTCTGCCGAGCTCTCGGCATCTGTTCACAGGGCCGCAGTAACCAAAGTATTGAATACCACAAACCAAGTGCTTGAAATAATAGAAATTTATCTTCTCACAGCTCTTGAGGCTGGAAGTCCAAGATCAAAGCCAGCAGGGCCACACTCCCTCTGAAGGCTCAGGGAAGGGTCTGTCCAGCCTCTGTCCCAGCTTCCGGTCGTTCCTGGGTCTGTGGTGGCATGAGGCCAGTCCTCCCATGGCCTTCACTCCGCGTGCATGTCAGTCTCTGTGTCCCAGTTTCCCCTTCAGGCAAGGACGTCAGTCGTGTTAGATCCGGGGCCCAGTCTGCTTCATTGTGACCTCATCTCAGCTGATGACGTCTTCAACAACCCCGTTTCCCAGTGAGGTCACGTTCTGGAGTGCTGGGGGTGAGGACTTCGACAACATAGGAATTTTGGGGGACACAACTCAGCTCATAACACCAGCTATAAATGTAGGGTTTCGTCACATTATAGGTTAGTTAGGAAGATGAGGGTGTGTTCAGGGAGGTGAGCTGAGAGAGGAGACGGGCACAGTGGTTGCAGTGATGGCCTGTGCGTCCTGGCGGAGGCCTGCCGTGGCAGCGTCCTTGCGGTTTTCTTTAAGGTCAGTAGCACCGAAGCAGGAAATGTTCCTTGTTACCAAATCCCTACTCTCTTTATTCCCACTGGTAACCCTGTTAGGGTTGTCAGACTTGGGGGGGAAAAGTCTAAGATCACCAGTTAAATTTGAATTTCAGATAAACAACAAATACTTTTTTATTGTAAGTATATCTCAAATTATGTACGGGGCATAATTATACTGGGAAATTACTCTTTATGTGAAATTGAAGTTTAACTGGCTATGCTGTATTTTGTCTGTCTGCCATGTACCCTGCCCAGCTCTGGCAAGGAATAAAATGTCAGGTTTCTGGTCTTACCATGAGACACTCTGAGTCTTCTTTCTGATGAAAATACCACAGAGCATCTGGTATTATGGCAAGCAATATATAGACTGTACAAGGTCAGCAAAGACTAGAGGCTTGATTTTTTTTGTTGTTGTTGTTGGTTTTTTTTTGGCTGCACAGACGTACTCAAGACCTGCTGGCTTCCCTTCTGATATAGAACAGGTGACTCAATCAGGCTGAGTGTTTGCAAGGTTGTTTGGCGTCGTGCCACTAATTTGCTGGATTGTCTTGGGCAAACCACTTAACATCTGGGTCTCCACCTCTCATCTGTGAGATTGAAGGTGATGGTCCCTGCCTCAACCCTAGCGCTTCCTGAGGACAGGAAGCCTCAGGAGGCCTCCCAAGCACTTGCCGCTCAGATCACAGACCCACACCATCAGCTCGTTAGAAACCGCAGCCTCTCAGGCCCCACCACAGACCGACTGTGTCAGAACGGGGTTCCTGGTTAAAGTCAGAGAAGCTGTGCTCTAAGCGCCCTGGGAAGAAAGCTCCAAGTAGGCTTTCAGATGACCCCATCCTTCTAACCCCAAAGGGATGACAGGGCAACCCACGAAATCCGGTGACTCATTTGCATCTTTCTGTTCTCTCTGAATCTTGGTTTTTCTATAAGTGTTTGGTCTGCAGGGTCGGGGGAGGTAGGGAGTCCCGCTGCGTGGATGTGGTTTCAGGCCGGGGTTGCAGTGCCCTTAGAAGTCAGAGTGCCCTTAGCAGTGTGGGTAGGAATCGCGGAGCTCTGCTATCCCAGAGCCTGCCTACTGCTACACACCTAGAACAAAAGGCTGAGGGTGGGGGACCTCTTCCAGAGAAGGGTTTGTTTTGCAATAATGAAAGGTGACAAGGACCCATCCCTGGGCTCTGTTGACCCCAGTCGGTTTTATGGCCACCAGCTGCTGTGTGGCATTTTGAAGCTCGAGATGAAAAGCCCGGGAACCTCCCACACCATAGCTCGGCCATTGTTCTCACAGTCCCTTCTAAGATGAGACACACTGCCCTGTAAAAACAACCTCAGACAGATGGTTTTAAAGCCTCATTCAGCCGAAGGACTTTATCCAAGGCTCCGCGTGTGTTTTTGTTCCCGCGCTGGCTGGCAGGAATTAGTCTTGTCTTGTGTTTGTATCATGGACTTGAAAGATTGGCATCACATACCAAACCGAGCCCCTCTTTGTAAGATGAGCTTGTGAGGGACGAAAAAGGGAAGAGACAGGTGGGCAGCAGTGGCCCTGGAGATGGAAGCCTTACTGATACAGATGAAACTCCCCCACCCAGACCTGCAGCCTGTCCAGCGGGAGGAGACTTGAGACTCTCGTGGGCTGTCCCGCCCTTTTATAGCCAAGGGAACTGGGGTGTAGAGAGTTGATAGACAGTCCCAAGGATGTGCCAGTAAGGGCAGAGGGAGGACTGGGCTGCTCACACCTCACACAGCACCAGGGCCCAGGGAAGCTGGGAAGGTTAGGTTTGCTAAATAGGCTGGTAGGCAAAGTGGGGGACCACACCTAGGGAGGCAGAGGCCTGCCTCCACCCTGGTCCCTCAGGCCAAACACCAGACAGCCACTAAGATCCCTTTTGCCCAGAAGGCCTGTCTGTACAAATACGAGAAACCAGAGACCTCAGTGTCCCTGGTGTTATTGGAGGCCCTCTGAAAAAGGGCGGGAGCCGCTGATCATACGGCTAGCTCTGGACTTAATTTTTTTTTTCAGTGAACTTACTGTCTTAGTACATTCAGTCTGCTATAACAAAATGCCGCACACTGGATGGCTAATAAACAACAACATTGTTTCTTTTACTTCTGGAGGCTGGAAGTCTGAGATCAGTGCCAGCGTGGTTAGGTGAGGGCTCCTTCAGGTCACAGACTTCCTGCTGTGCCCTCACGTGGTGGAAGAGGCCCAGGGCTCCGTGGGGGTCTCTTGTAAGGCGCCAGTCTCATCCCTGAGGGCCCACCCTCATGACCCAGCGCCTCCCGGAGGACCTGCCTCTAGCCCCATTACACTGGGCACTAGGATTCTAACACGTGGACTGGGGTGGAGGGGGTGGGGGGCCGCAGACGTTCAGACCACAGCACTTACTGTTTAAGTCTGACAATTGTGCGGAAAAGCGGAGAGACCGTAAGACAGTCAGCTCCATGAATTTTCACACAGCGAACACATCTTTGTTCAAGTACCCAGCACCTCAGAAGTGACCCCATCCAGCCTAAACCTGATTTCATCCAATTTCCTGTCACAGTCCAAGGGTCGATCCCATTCAGTGTGGAACTTCCAGAGGAATAAGGAAGGAGAACCCCTGATGTGCGGCGGCGCGCTGTGAACCAGTCTGAAGTGCCGGAACGGTGGCCAGACCCTGGTGGGGACAGCTTTGACCTGTGGCCTCCGGCCGCCTCCCCTCCGTGGTCACTTCTGAACCAGCTGGCGCTCTCCTTTCCCTCACCCAACCCCTGACCTGGGTCCCACCCCACATTTGTACTTCTTTACATTCCATTTCTCCTGATCGAATCTTCTCTTCCTTCTAGGAGGGAAGGTTTTTCTCACTCACTTGTCCTTTTGGAAATAATGACTTTCAGTGACTCAAAAAAAACGAAGTTCACGCCTTCTGCAGCTGTAGGCATTCTTTCCCGGCTGCCCCTGGCCGGCTGGGCCGACTGCCTTCGAAGCCTGAGGTGTGAGAACTCCCTGGAGGCTGCGTGCCTGGCCCCTGGGCGTGTGCTCCTTTCCTGGAGGCCGCTGGGAGTGTTACAGCTTCACTGAAGAAGTGGTGCATCCAGAAAACAGTGCAGAAGCTAAGCGCTTTTATTTCCAAATTATCTCTAATGCTTCTCTTATTTTTGCTACATCTTTTTGCATCATAAAAATGTCCATTTCTTGTCTTCCTACCTTACTGTAAAAGCGGAGAAAATATATTCCAGTCATGCAATATGGGGTTAAAATGGTAACTTTGAAGACTCCTCAGCTATGTCTTTGTTTCTCTGGGCATCCTGAAGGTGGGGGGTCGGGGGGAGATGGGTGTGTGTGCGTGTGTGTGTGTTTGGGCTGCGGTGACAAAGTACCACAGACTGGGCGGCTTAAACAACAGAAATTTACTGTCTCACATTTAGGGAAGCTGGAAGTCCAAAGGCAAAGTGTCGGCAGCATGGGTTCCTTTGAGAGCCGTGAGGGAAGGATCTGTTCCAGGTCTCCCTCCTTGGCTTACAGATGCCGGCCTTCCCTCTATGTGTGTGTCTGTGTCCAAATTTCCCCTTTTTATAAAGATACAGTGCTATTGGATTCGGGCCCACTCAAATGACCTTGTTTCAACTTGATGACTCTATCTTCCCATGAGGCCACCTCTGAGGTGCTGTGGGTGAGGACTCCAGCACATCTTTTTCTGTGTTGGGTGGGGGAACCGTAATTCATCCCCTACCAGTGTGCGTGCATGTGAGAACCACAACGGTGCTTACAGTTCAAATGCCACAGGCGATATCATCCGGTGCGGAGGTCGGAGAGGATGTGGCCAGCAGCCTGGGGAGACGGGCCAGGGTGGAGCCCAGAGTGCTGCTGTGTGCCCCGTGCTGTGTGCCCCCTGCCTGTCCTCAGCTCCTCTTTTTCCCCTGGCACCTTGGGGGTTTAATGAATGCAGTCTCTGTGTGATTTGAAGGGGAGCCAGGAAGCAGAGAGGCCTGGGGGGAAGATGGTGGGCCTTGCCCCTGGCGTCTGCGGGTGGTTAGAGTGACTGCCGGCCTCCGCGTTCTCAGGACTGCCGTGAGGAGTCGGCGATGCCGCTTGTGCGGTGCGCTCACTGCAGTGCCGGGCCAGAGCGCTGAGCTGAGCGAGTGGCTTGGAGTCGCTGGTAGACTGCCCCACGTGAGCACCCCCAGGGGAGTGTTTCTGTGCGTGCCGGGTGGCGACTGTTCTGTCCTTTAGTGTCTGGTTCTTTCTGTTGGAAGCAGTCACAACGATCTCCCCTTGTGTAGCACGTTTTGTGCAGTTTCTGAGTCGGCCACCCACATTACCCTTACAGCTTCGTGAGAAAAGGTGGGTGGTATTCTCCCACTGTCCAGAAAAGCCAACTGAGGCAGGGAGACCCTGGATCACAGGTTAGGCAACTGGCGCTCCAGACACGAGCTTCGGGCCTTTTCCTGTCTGGTCTGGGCCACGATGGGGAAACAGAACAAAAAAACAGAGCAGTGAGGTAGGAAGGCACCACTTTTAAAATGTTATTTGTACAAAGCAGGAAGAATTTGAAGATGTGTTTATTTAAAAATTTTTGAATAGAAAACACACTCATGTGGTTCAAGTAAAATCTGTACAGAAACTTAGAGTGAAAGTCCGGTTCCTACCTGCCCTCCCTTCCTTGGACACCTCTTCCGTGGGCAGTCACCGCACGCCCTGTGCGTCCTTACAGAATTTCTTATGTCGCCTGCCAGGGCTTCTTTATGCAAATACCAACACATCGTTTTCTTTTCTCCCCTTTTCCGCATAGTAAGTGGAACACTGTATATTCTATCTATACCTCGCTTTTTCGTTACACTAAATAATGCATTCTGGATATCATTTTATCACTATGTAGAGAGCATTATCATTTTCTTCAGAAATTTTATTGAAGTCCACATAACACATACAGCAAAGCACACACGTTTCTTGAGAGCCCAGTGTCGCGAGTTCTCACACAGGTAACGAGCCGTCACCTGGATGAAGGCACAGCCCTCCCGGCTTCCTTGTGCTCCTTCTAGCCAGTAAGCCCCGCAGTCACTGCCGTTCTGTTTTCTGTCTCCTGATGAGCTTTACCTATTCTTGATCTTCATTTCTCTCTGATTTTGAAAAGCAGCTGCTTTGTTTACATCAGTGCTTGTTAGATTTTAGCATGAATCACCTGGATTCCTGGGCTATATTTTGAGTTTCTGATTCAACAGTCCTGGGGTGGGTGTGCAGGAATGTACGTCTCGAAGCTCACGGGTGATGCCGACGCTGTGCGTCCATAGCCACGCTCTGGAATGTTGTAACTCTGGCTGTGTAACCAGTACCCGGTAGAAGAAAACAACTTGGATCGTTCCCATTAGTTTGTTGTTAAATGCATTGCTGCCGCACATAGACTTGTGCACATGTTATTTTGAACAAAGCAGGTATTAGCTGTAAGATAAATTCCTGGAAGTGGAATTTCTGCATTTCCACTTCAAAGAGCTGATGCATTTGTAATGTCCGTAAAAACTGCCACGTTGCCCTTCCAAAGAGATGGTTCGTTTGCATCTCACCAGCAGTGAGAGAGCGCCTGGCTCCCCGTAGCCTCAGCAAGAATGCATCGTGGAGCTCCGGAGTTTTGCCAGTCTGATATGTGTTAAGGGATATCTCGTTGTAGTTTTAATTTGCATGTCTCTTCTGTGAAAAGTTGAGCATCTTTTTAAATGTATAAGGGCCATCTGTGTTTTTTTATTCTGCACAATATGTTTATATCTTTTGCCCATTCTGTCTTTTTTGTCCCCAAGTTCTAGGAGCTCCTTACATACATATTAGCAAGATTAGGCCTATGATCGGAATTGTAAATATTTCCCCCTAGGTGATCATTTGCCTCTTGATTTTACTAATGGTGGGTTTTTTCACACTTAAGTTCAGATTCATATAAATATACAGGGGTATGGCACAGATAAGACCCCTTTTTTATTATAAAATCATAAGCATGTAATTCTGTAACAACAATATCACACTCATGTACACCACATGACATTTTAGGTGAAATGTTCAAATTAAAACTATAATTTCTTACACCCATATTATTACCCTACCAGCCACACTCAAGCAGGCCTTACTTCTGCCGGACCCTGTATATATTGTAAAAGATTTGAAGGAATGTGGAAACAGAGTTGGCTGTAAGCCCAGAAACCAAATGCAGGTTTGTAGGGCGTAGGAAAGAAGCTGGGCAGGAGAGAAGCATCTAAGTTGTGCATTGATGCTATTTAAACAACCAGTTTTTCAGACAGAGGCAGAAGCCCCATTGGCAAATGCTCCGACTCTAAGGAGATGTGAAAGGCACACCAGGTGGCCACCAGCTAGCTCAGGTCATGGGAGGAGGGCCGAGCCCGCCCAGCAGTGTCGAGATAAGATCGGAACATGTAAAGGCAGGCAGGAGAAGTGCTTACAGGTGACACCAAAGGAAACAGAAAGCCATCTCTTCAGCCAGAGGAAGCAAAACAGGAGGTCAGTAAGAATGTTGCTTCCATAAAGGGACCGCTGGTAACAGAGCTTGTCAAAACAGCCAAGGCTCTTACTGATTATTTAAGTTGTCCTTCAAAACTGTGATCAAACAACGCAAGTGTCACTTTGGATGGGAGACGGGATAACTCCTCTACAGTGGGAAGATCGGTATTGCAGTTGAAGGTGCTTTCTTCCAAAGCTAGATGCGTTTCTACACGAGGGCGCATCGATGTGCTCCATGGGTGCGTGTGGAGGAAGAAGGCTCATAGGATATCGGTGTTAGAAAGGTGCCAGGGGTCATCTAGGCTGGAGTGTGCAAATTGGTGGCCTGTGGTCAGAGTTGGCTTCAGATGTGTTTTCTTTGGCCAGTTTGGTGTTGGCCCATGAAGTGTTTTGAAAGTTTTTGAATTAGTCACCAATATTTTAAAATCAGCTGATTTCATATAAAGGTCTCTGTCTTTGCTTTTGAAACATTGAGAATCTGGCCACAC
Source organism: Micronycteris hirsuta (assembly GCA_004026765.1). Classification (NCBI taxonomy): domain Eukaryota; kingdom Metazoa; phylum Chordata; class Mammalia; order Chiroptera; family Phyllostomidae; genus Micronycteris; species Micronycteris hirsuta. The sequence continues at coordinate 602 of PVJI01003783.1, read as the reverse complement.
TGGGCTGCGCCCCTCCCTGTGGCCACAGTGGCTGAGAAGCACCTTCCCCATCCCTTCCTTTAGCCCCTTGGGACACATGATCTGCAGTTTTCCACAGTCGCCACTCTTCTCTAGTGTGTCCCTAACATGGAGCCTGTCTGTCACCATTTATCCCAGTTTTAACTGTTGTTTTTGTTTTCGTAAGGTTAAAGGGAAGTGGATGTTTCTTAAACTCGTTCCTCTCTCCGCGTGGACATGAGAAAAATAGACCAAGAGGGTGACACGTTGAGGGAAAAACCGTGGAAAGTGTTCCGGGAGGCAGACTGTTCTTATTCAGTGTAGCCGACCTCTGTGTGGGCAGGATTTACCGCCAGATACCTGGGCCACTTCGCTCATTTGTAGCGTTACCCTCCTGGGGGTCTCTGTAGGCGTTTTGCTGTGACTTGTGACCAGAATCACCTCTGGTCTAATAGCTCAGAGATGTGCTGATGTTTCTCATCTAAGAAAATGACATGTTGCTGCCAAATTCCTGCCGTTCTCTCTGAGAACTCATGTGAGACAGGGCAGTGCTTACAGAGTAGGAGCTCAAACTTGGGTAGGGAGGGGGTGTTTATAAAAATTAG